>PVIY010017032.1:0-50334 GCA_004026745.1 Myrmecophaga tridactyla
TGAGTTTCCAGGGAAAAGTGTGTCTATCTGGAGTCCTTTCAAGCTGAAGAAGGAAGAGGCCAACAGAAAATGATTTTTCTCCCAGGGTAGATTCCGCCCATATAAAATAAAAGCACATCCTACAAAGGATAATATCACTCTCTTTCCATGTGGTCAGAAGTTGGGGCACAGTTGTAATTCCACCAATATGCATTATATTCATATCCTGTGCCTGATAATATGCTAGGCACAGAAAACACAAGGAAGTATAAGAACTGCTTCTAACTTCAAAAAACTCATTTTTGTTGTAGCGATAGACACATAATCAATCCATGTTAATATAGTCAGGTAAGTGCAGTCGAGAAATGTAGTGTTCTTAAACTGCTTCTCTGATCCATACAGTTCAACTTAATTCATTCCTTCATTGTTACAGATTAAATGCTTATTGTTACCTCCTCTTCTAGAGATTCTGAGTTTTATCCCATTTCATTAAAGATAAAATATTCCAAAAGTTACTCCCAGATGTACTATCACATTTCTGCATAAATAGTTTAACAATGAATGAAAAAAGAAAACAAGAACATATAATCCTTCCCTAAAATGAGCAATATCCTTTGTGCAATTCTTTCATAAACATCATTATTGAACCATAGAGTTTTCCTTTTGTTTATACTCTATCAATTTTCCATCCCCAAGCATGTTTTTCTCTTCTGGTGGTCCCTTTGGATTCATCTTTATTTCCTTTCCTCTTTCAATCTGTCATCATTGAATTTTCTTACCTAGGGTTTATTACTACCTCCAAGTACACTCCTCAGTGATACTGCTTGAGAGAGAACACCAGCTCCCAGACTTTTCTTTCCTTTCTATTCTTCAAACTAAGAACAGAGCATTTCTATTTTTATAGTACCTCTGCTAACCATTTAGTGAGACAAACTCAATAACAATAACAATGAACCTGTCTAACCCTAATAAATTCTCCAATTCCTTGGCCCTGCCTCAGCGCAATGTCAGGGCTGGGAGAAAACAGTCCAAACTAAACTCTATCCTGATGATTCCCACAAGAAGGGGGTGGAGCACTAAGGACAGCTTAGATCAAGACTTATGCAAACTTCTATCTGTTCTCCAAACATCTTTGCATTGTCTATACTTCTTCTCATTCCAGCTAATCTTAAACCTGTCTTTCAAATAAAAGGGAAAAGAAGCAATGCAAATCTCAGGGTCTGAAGTTTTTCTTTCCAATCACCTCACCTCTTTCCTAACAATGTATTATATAATTATCCATTACTTTTAAGTCCCAACCCCCCTCCATTTTTTTCTTGGCCAAGTCTTTAAGACTGGATACCTTTACATCCTCCTCATTTATATTCCTCAAGATCAAGTTCACTAAAGTTGAACATTGCCACAAATCCCTGGCCCTTCCCCAGGTCTTGAAGTCTCCTTTCTCTTAGAAAGCCCCACCCCATCCCATCTTACACAAGACATACAAGCTATGAGTTCATGGGAAAGAACTACAAACTAGAATCAGTTCTAATATATCCAACTCCCATATATCTTTTCCATTTGAAAAGAATTTAGGTCAGATGAATTCCATTCCCATTTCTCCATAAGTCTTCTCATTCTCTGATGATAAGACTATTTCATTTGTATAATTAGTAACAGTAAATACAACAAATCTGCTCATTTTGTATGTATTTAAACATTCAGCTTTTGATGACAAAAGCCTGAAATATTAACCCAGAGGCTATAGAATTTTTATTTCTTAGCATCCTCAGTCATTTCTAATAAAAGTGTATAGCAGCTGCCAGAAACCCTTGCCCATAATTTTAAAAATCCCTGCAGAATTTACCAATGCATATTAATAAAAAGAAAGAGTGGAAAAGGGATTGGCTAAAAAAATTACAGAAATGAAGGCTTGTTGATGCAATAAAGAGCACCATTTCTGTGTGTCTTCTGAACACAATTTACAATAAAGTAATGGAATACAACATTCAAAATGTTATTTTGTTGCTGTTTAAACTGCAAGATGTAGATTAGTGTTAAAGTCTAAATCAGCCTTTTAAAATAATTTCAGATTTAGGCAGGCTACTCCCTCCCAAGGCAGAACATCTCTAGTCTTGGTAGGGATTCTGGTTAGCAAAGTTTACAATAAGAAGGATCAGAAGAGAACATTTCAACCACACTAGCAGGTTGCCTTCTGTGTTAAAAGGGAGAAGCTGAATTGAGCTCTTCCTAAATTCATCAGCCAGGTAAGTAGCAGAGAGCAGAATGGGAAAGGGTTTAGCGAGAAGTGTTTATTGGAAGTCCCTACTCATGAAAATCGGAAGTATGGTCCCTGTGGTGGCTTTAAAACATGTTCACAAACTTATGTAGGTAGTGGAGAAGCTTAGACTACCTATAGGTGGGCCTAAGAGTTACTTCTGGAGGACAACTTTTGTTGCTCAGATATGGCCTCACCCTCTCTAAGCCCAACTCTGTAAGTGAATCATTGCCATCCCCGCCCCCCACCAAGTGGGACATGACATCCAGGGGTGAAAGTCCTCTTGGGGACATGGGAGATGACTCCCAGAGATGAATCTGGCCCTGGCACCATGGGACCAACAATTCCATCCTGACAAAAAGGGGGAAAAGAAGTATAACTTAATAAAGTATAAGCAGTGTAACTTAATAAAGTTTCAATGTCAGAGAGAGTTCAAATAGAGTTGATAGGCTACTCTGGAGGTTGCTTGAACACAAGCTTCAGTTTTCATTGCTACCTATTATAACCTGCCAAACCCCAACCAAGTCCTAAAGAGCACGTAGGGCAATATATAAGACATCACAAGGATTCCATGCACTAGAGCAACTTTCCAGAAACCTACAACCTCCAGGTGGGTCCCTGGACCAGATAAGTCCTGAAACTGAAAGGGCCTAGCCTCTCTAGAACATCAGATAGTTCCATCTCTCTCCCCAAATTATTGATAGACCCTTCCAACATGAGAAAGTTAGAATTGCCATGGCCCAAACACCCCTAAAGAAGGGGATAGAAAGATCAAAGGTGATGGTGGTGGTATACGGAGAAAATAGGATTTAACAAATGAATATGACTGCTGAATCATTAAATTGGTATCTCTTTTAGTCTCCAGTATCATAGAGCAGCTAGAAGCAAAAACTTAAAATTGTGGAACTGTAACCCATGTCAAACTCTGAAATATATTCTACAATTAATTGTGATGTTATGCTTTGAAATTTATTTTTTTTTTGTATTTATGTTATTTTTCACAAAAAAGAAAAAAAATCGATCGTGATGATAAAAAAAACAAAACATGTTCACAAATGTTTTGGTACTCTTCCTCTCAGGAGTCTATATCCTCCTTCTTTGAATATGGACTGACCTTATTGACTCACTTGTGTAACAGAGTGGGCAATGTGAATTATACTGAATGACCAAACCTACATTTAAAAAAAAAAAATCCATGTGACTTTCTTCAATTGGTACCAGGAAACTCTCTCCAGAGAAAATCAGCTACCATGAAAGAAGTCTGAAGCCATTGTGAAGAGGCTTCATATAGGCCTTCCACTGGGCAGCCCTAACTGAGCTCAGAGCCAACAGTCAGCATCAATTGCCATCCATGTCAGTGTACCATCTAGAACATTCACATCAGCTGAGAATCTTGATGCCTGCAGCCCCAGTCTACATGTGACTGCAAACACATGAGACCTCAAAATTATGAGTAAAATAAAATGGTTATTTTAAGACACTACTTTTGGAAGTTAATGTTATATAGCAATAAACTGATATGTCTCCTAACAAATGACAAAGGACTAAAAAATGATGCAAAGATGGAGGAATGGAAGAAATGAAACAACCAAAAAGAAGATGGAAAAGGATGATTTATGTATTAGCTATTTATTATTTGCCAAATACATCTCCACTGATTTGGATGTATCTCATTTCGAGTTATAACCTACTTATTTGATAAATATATTTTTTCAGTTATTTATATTATAATATAAATAAGTATATGTTTTTTGATGTGATAAAGACCAAAGGAACCCCTCCCAAAATCTTCTTCTATCATTTATAGTTTTCAACAAAATTTCTGTCATCTGTACAAAAAATGGACAGTAGCCAGAGATGATTAACTGGACAAGTGAAATGTCTAGCTCAGTTGTACATAGAATTAACATATCTTCTTTGTACATATGATATGTACATGTAACCATATGTTATCATGCTTGTTGTCCAAAGACCTTTAGATACATTATAAAGAAAAATAGTAGAATTAAAAGGAATTTCCTTTGTAAACCAATTCAACTTTAAAATTAAATTTTTTAATACACAAATAATTGTACCTTAACTTTTTCTGTACACTCCTTATATATCCATCTGGCCCTCCATCTTCAATGGTCCATCCAGAATTATGTTCTTATTCTCAGTGAAAGCTGCCATCCATATCTAGCTGCACATTAAATTAAAGGGGGAGTATTCTAAATTCCTCTCTACCTAGCAGAGAGAAAAATAATTTAAAAAAATTATTGGTTGTCTCCTAAATATGTATTGAATTCATTCTCTCTGCCCTTGCCATCATGGTCTCTTAGTGGGTCCTCATGCCAATTTGAATCAGCTGTGTACTACAGAAAGGCCATATTCTTTTATCCTGTTTTAATATTATAGGGTGGGATCTTTTTCCTTAAGTTGTTTCCATGGAGATGTGACCCATCCAGGTGTGGGTGAGACTTTTTGATTAAAGTGGTTTCCATGAAGGTGTGTCTGTGCCCATTCAAGGTGGGTCTTAATCCACTTATTGGAGTCCTTTAAGAGAGAACCATTTTGGAAAAAGCTTCAGAGCCAACACAGAGTTGTTTGGAGATGCAGAAAGAAAATGCACCTTGGGGAAGCTCTTTGAAACCAGAAACTAAAGGAGCAGCATACACCAGCCATGTGCCTTCCCAGATCGACCTTTCTTGAGTCAAGGTATCTTTATGTGGATGCCTTAGTTTGGACATTTTTATAGCCTTAATATTTTAAGCTCATAACTTAATAAATTCCCTATATAAAAGCAAACCTCTTCCTGGTATATTGTGTTTCTGGCAGCATTAACAAACCAAAAGAGTGTCCATCATCTTTCCACTACTTATAATTGCCTCTCCAAAATTTCTGTCCTTGGTACATTCATAGCCATCCTTCCTGCTACCAAAATAGAATACAAATATAAATATGACTATTTACTTCTCTGGCTTAAAAATATTCAGTGATACCCAAGCATCTCTATGACAGCTGCCAAGTTACTTAACATTACCCTTGATGATTTTGTATCCTATCTACCTTTCAGTCTTTTATCCTTCCATGAGTTAGAGTGCATATATAAGCTTTATGTTTCAGATACAACAAGCTGCTTTGAATTCTCCACATAAAAATTCACATTTCCTATACCCTAGAAGCAATACCAATCCTCTCACTTATCCCCAGATCTCCTTTTCATTGCACGCTCTAATATCCCCCCTAATTATGGACAGTTGAATTTTCTTAGGAAGATTTCCCTAGCGGTCCAGGACAGATCAATCACTTACTCCACTGTTCTATTTCTATACCTTTATATACAACTACCACTGCTTATTCCAAATTCATTATAGATACTTGCATATCCCTCTAGCCTTCTAGACCAGCATTCTTTAAACAATGAACTGCTGACCCTTATTGAATCAGGAGGTAAAATAAGACAGAATAGAAAATAGAATTCATCATATATGGAAAGGATAACACTGATGTCTGAAATTCATCTCTCAATGTGGTGTGTGCATATGTATGTGTGTATAGTATATTATGCTTGGAGGTGACATATAAAGGATATCTTACTGAGAGTCATGGTTTTAAAAATTTGAAAGGAGTTAAACCAGGCTAGAAATACATTGAAGATATGGGCCATTATGATAATAATTAAAAGTATAACACTGTCCTCAGTCTAAGAGTGTATCAAATCAATGTTCTGACCTTTTTGCTATAAATGTAATAGCTTATATCCTGGTCATCATCTTGCAAAATGCATACTACTATCCCTTCTTTACAAATGAAGGCACTCATTTGTATTTGCTATTTTTGTTTTGCAGAATTCAGTTCCACTGATTTGAATGCACACCATTTCTGGTTCCAAGTCACACCTTTGATAAGTACTATTTTCCAGTCACATACATGTACAAATCATTTTTGTTGTATCAAAAGCCTGTGGATGATAAATAAATAAATAAGGGTTGTGCGACAGTGCCTCAGTGGCAGAATTCTCGCTTGCCATGCCAGAGAGCTGTGTTCAATTCCCGGTGCCTGCCCATGCAAAAAAAAAAAGCCTGTGGATGAGAAGTGACTTTCCCTTAGTCATACATATAGCAATGTTGAAAATCATGCCTATATATGATGTGCCCCAACATCCATTGCTCTCTACTCCCCAGCATTTTTTGCAATTACCTAACCTGTGGATTCCTAGTACCTCAACCTTAAGAGCTTGTGATACTATCATAATATTCATGGAATTTTAATACAATTTCATTGAGCTCTGGTTTAATATGTAGAAGTTATTAAACATATTTGGCCTGCAAAAAGTACATACCAATGAAAAAGACAAAGTAATATAAATATATGTGCAAAAATATGTATTATGTCCCAATTATGAAAAATGACCTATTTGTAGAGTGGTACACAGAGAAACATGCATGGCCATTCAAAACCATTAAAAGTACTGGCTTTGACTCTTAATCATTACAAACAAGCTCCTGTCAAACCGGAAAGAAACCTTACAGTCTATTTTTGTTGTTGTTGCTGTTGTTGTTTTTCTTTTTATTTTGCCTTTCTAACTCAGTAATACCAATTTCAGAGAAATTTTCAAATAGCTTTTCTTGTTTTGTTTTACTTTCTTATCTCAAAAACAGTTAATTTGAAGTTTGCTCTGATAATAGGACTTTTAGAAGTATGTTGAAGTTTCAGTTGGTTGTGAATATCATTGCTTCTTTTCATTACTTGAGAAGGTCTCATAAGACATTTTCTTGATACTCATTTTATCAATCTAACCACTGCTGCAAGGAATATTTACATTTAAGTTAATGTAAATTTATGTTGAAATTAATATTAACACAAAGATGTATAAACACGTAAATAGATATGATATGAAGATATAGAGATGAATAATATGCCTCTTCTCAGAATGAAGGCCCAGAGAGATGTTCATGCCTAATTCAGACCCAAGAGAAACAGTATTTTCTGTATTTAAGAGCACAGCTACTGGAACCCAGTCACCCTGTTTTAATACTGTATCTCTTCAAACACTAGCAGATACATGCTTATTTTACTTAATCATCCATATCTTCACTTTCCTTATCTACGTTAATCTACCTTCTAGAATTTTTCTGAGGCTAAAGTAAATATGATAATGATTGTAAGAGACTCCACACTTATACGGTGTGCTTATTAGAGGCAAACACAGCCGGGCCCTGGATAGAAGAATTCAGTTAGAATAGTCAACAAATAAAGTGGGAGCCACAGGTATAGGGGAAACGTGCATACTCTTTCAGTTCTTCCTATAGACACTACGGAGCACTCCCACAAATTTCTGATGAGACTACTGGGACGGTATTCATTGGAGGAAAGATTTGTGAGAAGAAAGCACAAGTTTTCTTGGACCGACTTACCTGTCTCCTATGTGGAACAATCCCTTAAGTCAGAGGGTGGATTGGGGCAATGAGTGGGGGTGGAGGACCCAGGCAAAAAAAAATATTTTCACTTTGAAGGTTCTGGTGAAGATCCATCATAGCAAGGGAATGGGCACGGGAAATTTGGGGAGAGAAGCAGGAATGCATGCAGGTCCAGAATAATAGCTAGGAGAAGGCAAAGGCAGGAAGGCTGTACCCCAGGACCTAGGGTTGCAGTGTCATAATATAATGTATGTTTAAACAGAATAATAAAGACTACCCCACCCTCAACCCCTATCACCAGGCTAACAAATGTCAAATAAAAGTAGCAATGGAGTACCACTGGGAGAGTTGGAAAAGTAGAGAGTCAGACACTTTCTAAGTTACAGCACAGCACAACGAAAAGACCTAAAGCAGATGATGGAGCAGACCTTGAGAAAGACCCTCTGAAAAACCAGCCCTGTCCTAAACACAAGGTATCTTAGAGGAATTTGAAGGTCTTAGTGCACTGAGGGTAACCATAGCACCAATAAACCTTAAACTCAACACAATTCTAGACGAGATTAGCCCAAATCTCAAAACTAAAAGCCAAACAGAAGACCAGGCAGGCCCATTTCCAGGAATCAAGCTATTTACCATATTTTGATGGTAACAGAAACATTAAACAAATGAAAGGGCAAGACATTAAAAAAGGTACTGCCAATAAACAAAATAATCTACAGAATCAAATTTAGATATGGTACAGATGTTGGAACCATCTGGTAGGGAATTGAAAATAACTATAAAAATAGATTTAGACTCTAAAGGAAAATATGGAAAGCAAGCAAGATAAATGGGACATATCAATAGAGATATGGAAACTATCAGAAAGAAGTAAATGAAAATGCTAAGAAAAAAATAAAACAGCAACAAATGAAGAATGCATTGAAAATGTTCATCAGTAACCTTGACACAGTTTAGGAAAGGAAAGACGAACTGGAAGACAGGCTGGTAGAAAATCCCCAAACTGAAACACAATGAGAACAGAGAGTGGAGGAAGGAAAACAAAAGTGAAAACCAACAAACAAAAATACAGGGCATCTTGGAGCTGTGAGACAATATCAAATGGTACATATGTGTAATTTGAATCTGAGAAAAGGAGCATGACAGGTGAAATATTCACAGAAGTAATAGCAGAGAATTTTCCAAAATGAATGACAGATGCAGTGTAACATATCCAAGAAACACTTTGCCAGATAAAAATCAAGAAAACACAACAATGAGAACAACAAACAGTAAAATAAATCAGTAATCCCATATTCAAGAAGAAAGAGGAGGAGGAAGAGGAGATTCACACAGAGAGAGCTAAATTAAGGTTTACAATAATTTCTTTGAGAGAAACCATAAGTCAAAAGACAATTTAGTAACATCGTGATAGTACTCAAAGAGAAAAAAAACGGAAAAACTATCAATCCAGAAATCAAAACTTTTCAAAAAATATTTTTAAATGAAAAACAAAAATATTTTTCAGACAAACAAAACCAGAAAATTCATGGCCAGCAAACATATACTGTAAGAAATGTTAAGATGTTAAAGCTCAGCAAGGAGAAGGAGTATGGTACCAGATGGAAGCTTGGATATATACAAAGGTATTAACAGCTCTAAAATTGGGCCAAATATAATATTATTAAATAATTGCCTTTCACCTCAATCACCACTCAGGAAAATAGGTGCAGAAAATATTCAACAAAGTATTAGCATATCAAATCCTGCAAGATAGGAAAAGGATAATACATTACAAGTGAGATTTCCTGAAAAATTCAAGACTTATTGACAATCAGTTGCTATGTGTTTCCCATGGGAGACAGGTAAATAATTCTCATACAGCTACAACTTTTACTGGAATTGAATAACTAAGTAAATAGATGGAAGGTAGTGCAAGTCAGATTTCTCACTCCTAGAGTAGGAATTTACAAATAAACAAAGGAAGGAGGCAAGAATTATTCATGTGCTAATGGATTAGAGTTGGAGATACCAGTATCAACTAACTCATGCTTGAGCTTTACATAGATATGGACAATAACATAAAAATATTTCTAGATGTTTATATATATATTATATATATTAGCATTACACAGATATATTTCTTTGCTCTGTCAGCTGACAGGACCTAGAGCAACAACTCCATAGAAGCAATGAACATAGAGCCCAGGTCTTGGTTTTTAATAGCCACAACAAGGGATTATTGGAGAAATGGCTGATTTTAGGATGGTGGCAGAAAATGTATAAGATGGATTTGGAGCAATTTATAGTGGAGAAAGTAGGAATCACTGGGGATAGGGGTGAGGAGAAAGGATATAAACATACTGATGGACATTTTTCAAAGGGACACAAGAACCAATTGAAAGTACACCCAGTGGCCAAAGCTGGGAAAATTTGAGCAAGAAAATAAAGAAATATTGAATAATAATTAAAAATATAAAATAAATATCCAGGCATCAATAATGATAAAAATAAATAATTGAATAATAAATAAAGGGGAAACAATAGACAAACCTCCCTTGCAGAAGAATTCCAAATAATCGGTGTAGAAACCCTGCTTTCAAAGAGATGAAGCGTATCAATCCACTCATTATTTATGAGCTGGAAGTATCTTCCTTCCAAAGAGTACAGTATAATAATGCGGAGGGAGGAGCGGAAAGAGTGACTTACCAGGGAATAAATTTGTTAAAGTCTCCTCCAGCTGGTGAACAAGGTTCACATCAAATATGATGAGTAATGTTGATCTATGAATCCTTAGTAAGGTGTGATGAGAAAGGCATGTTACCTCTGAGGGCTTCCTCCCCCAAACCCAGAAGCCCGTCTAATCATGTAAAAGAAGAAAATCACAACAGGATGGGCCATGGTGGCTCAAACCTGATTCCCAGTGACTGTCCCTGCAGAAAAAAAAAGAAAAATTTACAGTTGAAATTCACAAATATCTGCCCTGTTCTCCCCAAAACTATCAAAGTCATAAAAAAAAAAAGAAAAATATGAGAGATTGTTACAGCCAAATGGCACCAGAGGAGACATGACCACTAAATGGAAGTGGTAGCCTGGATACAATCCTGGTAAAGTAAAAGGACATTAGGTAAAAACTAAGCAAATCTGAGTAAAATAAAGACTTTAATCAATAATAGTTTATCTATATTGGTTCATCAATTATGATAAACCAAGTATGGATTACATTCTGTTTAGTCTTCACAATTTTTTCTGCAAATCTAAAACTATTGTAAAGTGAAAAGTTGCTGTAAAATAGGGAATATATTTATAAACTTGAGTTACACAAAAAAAATTTAACTGTGAACCAAAAGCATGTACTCAAAAAATATATATTTATATGTTTACCTCATTAAATTTAAAAATCTTTGCTTTTTGAAAGACATGATTAAGAGGATAAAAAGACAAGGTATAGGATGGGAGAAAATATTCGCAAATCACATTCCTGCCAAAGAAATTGTACCTAGAGTAAACAAAGAACTCTCAAAACCTAACCATAAGAAAACTATTAATTTCTATTAAATGTTTAAATGGGCAAAAATCTGGATAGACATTTCATCAGAGAAGATACAGGAAAATATGCTCAAAGTTTTTCATTAAGAAAATAAAAATTAAATCACATCCCAGTTAGAAGTTAGAATGGCCAAAAAACAAAATTGAACAACAACAGCAACAATAAATATTAACTAAGTGCTGGCAAGGTTGCAGAGCAACTGGAATTATTTTACTCTTCTGGTAGAGATGAAAAATGGAAAAACAATTTTGGACAACAGTTTGGCAGTTTCTCATAAAGTTAAATACACACTTACCATACAGTCCAGCAATCCCACTCTACTCCAGGGCACTTACCCAGAGAAAGTTAAACTCATGTTTACACAAAAAACTATACACAAATCTTGAAGTGAGCTTTAATCATAGTAGGTAAAAACTGGAAACAACCTCCAGTGTCAGTCAGCTGGTGAATAAACTTTCATATCTCTGTACTATGGCACAGTATTTATAAAACTAAGAAAAAAGGAACAAGCTATTGGTTCACATAACAACATGGAAGCGTCCCAAATGCATTTGCTAAGTGAAAGAAGCCATACTTTTATAAGACATTCCAGGAAAGGCAAAACTATAGGGACAAAAAGCAAATCAATCACTGCCAGGAATTGGGCATGCAGGACAGGGTTGATTAAAAAGTGCACCAGGGGAATTTATGGGGTATTGAAAGTGTTTTCTATGTGGACTCTGTGTACGGTGGATATACAACTCTACAATTTTGCCAAAACCCATAGAATTGTACACCACAAAGAGTAAATTTTATTGAATGTAATTTAAAGAGTCTATTTAAAGCAAATTCTTAATTTTCATTTGGCTGCAGTGCCCGATTATGTATGGCAAAGAACATATATATATATATATATTTTTTTGCTTACAGGAGATATGTCATTATTTCAGAAAACAGGAATTCAATGTCAGGATTGCCATGATTCATTTAAGCACAAATTCAATGTAGTCCTATTTCGTTGATTCTCAAGTCACAATCTGTTTTTAGTAAACAGTTCTGACTTTCCACTACAGTCATGGACAAGTTTTGCTATAGTTTGTCAGAACTACAAATTGTGAGTAAAACACGGAGAATCCTTATAAGAAGACAGAAATTTGGACACAGGCACTAAGAGACAGAGTTACGTGACAGAGGCAGAGATTGAAGTACTACAACTGAAAGCCCAGAAACACCTGGGATTGCTGGCAAATACCAGAAGCTAGAAAGAGGCAAGGGAAGACTCTCCTCAATGGGTTCTGTAGGGAGCATGGTACCTGCTGACACCTTGATTTTGGACATCTAGCCTCTAGATTTGTGAGACAAGAAATTTCTGTTGTTTTCAGCCATCAAGCTTGTGGTATTTTGTCCTGGCATCCCCAAGAAGCTGACACAGAGTAAAATAGATATTAGTTGTTTATATATGAGAAAATATTACCGTCCTAAAAAATCATCAAAATTAATTCCATTCTTTGTTAATCCTTGTAATAATAAATATAATGGCAATGAAATTAGAAATATTGAATTTACTATAAATAAACTGCAAACAATTTAAAAGCAATAAAACCAACTTTCTATGCTATAGAATGTAGTTAAAATGTAAAGTGTTTGTTGGTACTGCAAGGGGCAATGAGGGAAGTGTTAGGGATGGATAGTTCATTAAAGTCAATGGAAGTCTATCTATTACCATTATGGTAATATAATAATACTATACTCTCTATATGCATATAAAAGTAAACATAGGAAGTGTATTTGCAGTTTGCTGAGATTTTAATTGGACTCATTTATAAACTACCTGCTGATCAGTAAATAAAAACATTAAAAGAGTAGAATGGGAAAATATCTTTTATAGAAAAATGTGCTGTAGGAATTTAGCAATAGAATTATTACAAATACTACAGATACTGATAGACCTGAAATTTCTAAATCTAAATGTATCAGATAGGGCTTATGAGAAGGAGGATGTTCCAAATTCTAGAATGAAGAACAACAATAAAAATTGAGATAATGAATAGTTTAACTTCTATGCATCACATATGGTCATATCGTATAGTTGCAACCACTGAGCCAATTTATAATGGATCATATAAATATGGTAATGTATATAGAAGCCTGTTATGAAGGCTAAAAGGAGATAGCATTATATCTGACTATAAGACATCCTATTATCCAGCAAGAAAAAAGAAACATACGGATAGAGTTAAAAGCAGCCAGAAGTTGGAGTCAGAATGTACAATACATCAGCTTGTGGAAACAAAATTAAATCTGAAAGGCAGCCAGCTAAGACTACTTTATTAAAATGAGGCCCTGGCAAATATATTTTAATAAAATCCAACTCACTTCCTAATTAGGTCACAAAAGTAAAAATGTTTGCATATTTACGGGCTTTCAATGAGTTGGCAGTAAAGCAAGTCTGATAAATCATTTGTAAAAACAACACAATCATGCACAATCAAACATTTGCATGAGTATGTGTGTATGTGTGTGTTTGCATCTCAATCCCATTGCTATAGAACATCCCTACTGCTATAGCATCCAAAGCTGGCTTTTAGCTTGAATCTAGTGACTTGAGCAAGCTTGAGCAAGTACCTGATGAACAGTCACGTGATGATGATGACCAGATGCGTATGATGAAATGATGGTAATTTGGTCCTTTTGAGATAAATTTAAATAAAGGTAGAAACAAAGGAAAGGAATGTAAAGGGAACTTGAATCATAGAATAGCAACAATTTGTAGCACCATGAGGAGTCCATATATAGAGCTGCTTTGAGAGGCTTCAAGGGTAAATGGATTTTTTTCCCCTAAAAGTAAAAATAATTATCTTTCATGAATTTGTAGGATAACATCTTAGGTGTCTACAAGTAAACAACATTTTAATAATCAAATCTCTATTCTTGTATTTCATGTCTTTTTTAACACATAAATTTTGACATATATAGAGTAATAAATGTGGTCATTTTATATCTTTGCTTACCACAAATCTTACTCCGTTTTCCACTGCAGGCAGAAAAAAAAAAAAAAATGCATACAAAGCCCCTAGGCTGTTTGAGAAACAGAAAGAAGGCCTATGTGTCAGGAACATAATAACCTAGGGCAAATGGTGGTAGAGAAAGTGGTCAGAGAAATTGTCTTTGGAGGCCAGGGTAAGGACTTTAGATTCTCAGTGTAACATAAGCCACTGGGGACTTTTACAAAGGAAAGAAGTATAAATAGTTTATATTTTTTAATGACAATCCTGACTACACCATGGTTTATGCACTCTAATAGGGAGCTAAATTAGATTAATCCATAAAGGGCAGCGATTAGTATGGAAGCAGCAGACATGGCAAGAGTGATTGTATTTGAAGGTAGAGTTCATAGCACATGCTAAAGAACTGAATGACCCATTTTGTCTTAATTCATACTGTTGATCTGACTTAAATGCTGCTCCTAAACTCTCTGTCTACTAAAATTCCATATACCCATTAGTATCAAGCTCAAATTTCCTCTCTGTAATTCCTCACTCGATCTCTCCATGCCACAATAACAATATCTCCTTCTAAACTCAAAATCTTTTTGATCTTTACCAATTTCTCAAACTGTTGATAAACCCCAACACTGAAAACCCGCGAGAACAAACCTGAAGTCAGAAAGTTAGGATTATTAAGTTACTGAAACAAGGGAGAACATTCCAGGAGAAACAAAAAAGTCCTCACCAAACAAAGGGAAAAATATGATTATTATAGAATTTTGAAGAAAGGAAGTATGTACGTAAAAACAGTCTTCTGTTGGGAACAAATCAAAGTAGCCCTATGTGTAAACAATTAACATTAAGCCTAGGCTTAGAAGCGGGACTTGGGATCCTGTGTTGTGGCTTTGGAAAACATAAGTTAGGAAAATCTGATGTTCTGTCTGAAAGCCCTTTATCATGCTGCTTTTCCATATGAAAGTGACCCAAATAGTTTAGATCTTTCATGCAAGGACAGAATATCCTTTGCCACTGATATGATTTGAAATTGCAAAAATTATGATAGTCTGAGATTTTACATGTTTCTCAGGACTATGCAATTTTGGTAATGAAAGAAAACAGTTTTGAGAGATTTATATTGTGTACCATAGAACTCTAGTATTCAGTGAGAATTTATTGGTCATCTTTTTCTGGGATAGGGGACAAGGATATAGGTGATATTCTTCTAAAATTGATTTTTTAAATAGTAAATCCATTTTACTAATAATGTGACAGTATAGAACTAAGAAATAGTGAGATATGCTAAGAAGTTGTGTGCTAGATCCCTGGAATCATAGACTTGTGACAATGACCCATAATCTACTAGTCTTTCTCCACTGAACATCTCATTGCATATTATCTATACCAGACATTCCCAAAAGAAGGTTCTCAGATCTATTGCATCCACATCTCTTGGGAAAACTATTAAGAGTACACAAGTTTGAGTCCCACTATTGAATGACTATGCCAGAATCTCCAGACCTATAATTCACAATCTTGACTATTTAAAAAGTCCCCCAGAATTATCGGTCTATTTAGTACGTTTAGTCTGTTCTGTACATTGTATTAGTTTACTAGGGTTGCCATAAAAAAAATCACAAACCTGAAGCTTAGAACAAAGAAAAGTATTCTCTCATATTTCTGAAAGCCAGAAGTCCAAAATCAAGGGCCTCCAGAGGAAGGATGGGAGAATCTGTTCCTTTCTGCTTCCAGCCTGTGGTAGACATCAGCATTTCTTGGCTTATAGTGTGTCTTTCTCTATTCAATCATCACATTACTTTCTCCTATGCATATGGCTTCTTTTGTACGTCTGAATCAAAACTCCCTCTGCCTCTCATTTTGTAAAATTGCATATGATTGGGTGGCTGCTGTGGCTCAGCAGGCAGAACTCCGACCTGGAGGTCTGGAGTTCGATCCCTGGTGCCTCCTGCCCATATGCAAATTAAAAAAAAAAAAAAGATTGCATATGATTACAATAGGGCCCACCTGAAGAATCCAGAGAAAATTCCCTTCTCTCAAAATCCTTCACTTAATTGCACCTCTTGCCGTATAAATTAATATTCACTCTTTGGCCACATAGGGTTATTGTCACAGTTTCCAGGGATTAGGAGGTGGACATATCTTTAAGCCACCATGTAGGGTCAGAGAAATGCTGTAGATACAAAAAACATGTGTGAAAGCCATATGCACTACTTATAAAAATAGAACCATTGAACTATTTAACACACTGTATTTTTTGCTTTTCAAATCATAATTTGCTCACAATACCCTTATTCATTTTTCCAAGAATAAGTTTTGTGCCCACTATTTCAATTCAGTCCTATATTAGATCACATAGCTATCATTATTGTTCTGTCAATAAATTCCTTAATACTTATTTGGGAAATGATTATATATAATTTTACAAATGGGCAATTAGACAGGTATTGCTTAATACACACCCATGTGCTTTTGTCCTGGGCAAAAGTCCGTTCATAAGTTTATAGTTTATAAGTGGTGAAACACTTGCACAGTAGCTTACAAAAACAACACCTTATTTCTTTCTTACATTCATATTCGACGCAGTGTCAGCAATGGCTTCTTATTTATTCTGGGGCCAGAGATGCAGCAGCCACTTTCAAGAACATACGGATCTTGCAGTAAAGGAAAAAGAGAGAGGCAAGCTCACAGAATGGTCCCAAAGGTTTCTACTTGAAAGTAGCACGCACTTCTACTCACATTCTATTGACCCAAGAATGGGACATGGGTAATTCAGATGTCAACAGGGCAAGGCGGGGGTTAGGCACGCCGGGTGTGTGTGAAAGAGGCAGGCAGATTATGATCCTCTGACAAGGAGATGCTGCATATCTGTGAATTCTTTTGGAATAATGACTCGATCAACTACATGTAACTTCCATCTCTTTGCTATATCAGGGGTGCAGTGGACAGACTGATATTACCTCAAATAACTCTGTTTAAATATTTTGTTCTCAATGCATTTTCTCTGATAATCAAAGACTTGACCCAGTTGTCTAGGTCTTGATAGTCTTGTTGTGCTACATTACAAGAGAAAAAGGTCGGCTTAGCATCATATTCTTTGACTGGTACACACACACACACACACACACACACACACACACACACACATATAAGCTGGTATAGAACTTCTAGTTGTAAAATTTCACCCCATCAGAATATCACCATTGTTTTCTAGATTCCTCATCTAATTTATTCACCATTCAGAAGTCCTAGGATGGTGGAAATGTTTTTCATTGTTCTAACCTCCATTCTTTATTCTTATCTTTAGCTCATATAATTTTATGTGAGGCAATAAACAAACACATGAAAAAATATTAAAAGAATCCCATAAAAATTAGGCCATTAACTAAGGAGCACCACTGCGGCAGGTTACAGTTCTAATGATAGAAGATGTGATTATAAAAATAATTCAATTCTATAATACCTTAGGAAAAACCTATTTCCCTCTGGGACCAACTTAGTACAGATCAATAAATACTCTCCAGACACCTGTGGATATACATTGCAGAAATGCATTAAACTTCTAAACATTAGAAACATCACAGCAGGATTGCTTAATGGAGTAGCTTTCTCTAAGTCTCTACAGTATAACACAGCAGGTGATGTTAGACCAGGTAAGAATTAAGCAGAATAAATTGCAATGTGCATTATTAATCCTTACTGATCATGATCTCCTGGTTAACAAAGCAAAGATAAATGAGGTTAAATGTTCTTTAATTCAAGGGTGATATTTGTAGCTAAATAGTGCCTTTGGTTCAGGCATGACATCAATCCTCTCTATTAGAAAAGCACCAAAGATGTTTTAGGGAAAATAAGTAGACAGTATACTTTTTCAAGAGATTTTTTATTAGGGATGATTTTTTTCTTTGATGGGTTGGGATGATGAAATTAATCATGTAACAAGTTAACATATCAATAGTGAGCATATCTGATTTAGACAATATTCCCCAAGTATTAAATTAAAACAAACTATTGTCTGTAGTGTGCTCTGATTACTCATGGCAAGGTGGGAGAAATATAACCAAACAGAAGTCTGTAAAAGAAAGACATAAGAGAACTGTTGAATTTAAAGTTAATATGCATCAACAGCATGTTATGATGATCAAAATTTGATGAAACCTTAAATTGCAATATAAGAAGCTTGGATGCCACAACAGGAAGCAGAAACTTTTGTTGTCTTGTTGGATAGTCAGAAAATACCTGAGTTTAATGCCTCATTCTAGGTGTGAGGAACATGTATGAGGAACATTCAGAGAAAAAAATAAAAGATTATATGGAATTCAGAAGAAAAGAAAAGGATGACAGAAATTCTGGATTATGTTATAGTCAATTGCTAAAAAGACAAGCATAAACAAAGATGTGTCATGGGAAAGTTTGGAGGAATCACATATATTTAACTAGAAAAAGTCAATTTGGATATAAAATCAAAAGATGATTTCGTCAAATTATTAAAAGGCTGCATAAGAAAGATTGATTAGATTTTACAATGTGGGGCTTCAAGGCAACAAAATGAGATCCTTGGTAGTAGTTATAGAGGACCAGATTTTAACATTCACATTAATTCAAAGAAATATCTCATAATCAAACTAATACAATATTTAAGACAATGAAGCTATCATAATGTCAGGCATGCATGAAAACAATCTTTCCCAACTTCTGGAGAATACAAGAAAGATAGTCCATCTTTGGACTCTCTGGTTGAAATATAAACCAGGATAGCCTTAAGTGTCTTTTCCAATGATTAGATTCCTTGGCTCTATGATAAGGTCTGCACTAGTTTTTATATCTTACGAAATCACAACAACCACAAAGATCACCATGCAGAGAACATGGAAGTAGCAACACATGGATGTGTGAGATCACACAAGGGAAGAGGAGATTGAAGTTTGCATTTGTTCAACCTCATCAGGGATCTGCAGTTCACACGTAGCACTGTCGTGGATTACATGCCCTCTGTGCATATGCAGTTGGAAAAGGATTGCAAGATCCCACTAGAACTTTGGGGTCGTATGTCCGGTGACACGTTGCTTTATAAGCCTTGCATAGTAAACTCCCTAATTATTACAAATTGTCACTCACTCATACAGGGAAAGTAGTCCAGAGAAAATAGATGATATTTCTTCCCTTGCAAGCTCTAATTAAATATAGAACAATACAATGTTAAAAGGACAATTTGCTTATGGAAATGGAAATTCACAGAATATTAATCTTGTATATGTCCTTGACATTATTCACGGTCTTCTTATGTCAAAGTCGAGGTATTTCTGTTATACACCCTGCTTCAGCTATTCCAAGATTTTGTCATTGACTTTAATCTTTTTCTCTGCTTTTAGCTCCTCCAGACACAATTCTTGACTCTCTCATCTTTAATAAATGCTCATTTGTGCTCTACTCCCCTGAATAGGATCACTTACCCATTAAACATTTATATTATTGTATATAAAAAGAGAGGACTTCTCCATGTATCTTTTTGGTTTCTGTCTTTCTTCTATCACCTTTTCTGAGAAATCTTCCCTGGTTTTTCAAAGCAGAAAAGGACATTCTCTCCTATTGTCCTCTAGCCCTTTCTTTCTGCAAAATTCCTCATTCCTGCTCATAGTTACATGTACATTAGCTCATTTAGGCTTCATATTTTCTCCACATTAGAAAGGAGAAAACTAAGACTTTTAAAAGTCCTGTGGTTGTCCAAATAGCACAATTAAACTTTGTTTAGGAATCAAACCCTTGTCTGACTCCATAGACTGTGAGGGTCAATATATACGCAGATCTAAGGATAACACACTCCCAACCATCACTTTGTGTTACTATCATCTTCTCTTTCTTCAGAAGAGACTTTAACACAAGCTGTTCGTTTCATCTGAGTGGATTACTGAAAATTAAAAGAGAACATAGGGATGGCTCATCGGTAGACTGATAATTTGGAAGGAATAAAGACGTTGAAAGTTTATTCCATTGTGTGGTCAACTCACTTTAGAAACAAAGATGGCTTTGTTGATTTGCTGTTTCTGCAGCTGTCTTATAAAAGCCCAAAGAATCAAAGTGAGAAGAGCTAAATCAGGAAGCCTTATACAAAGGCTGTGTTTATTTGGCCATTCTCTGGAACTCAGTCTGCCCTAGCAGCCCAGGCACAGGCACTGAAAAGTAAATGCACATCCTCAAAGTTATGGCTGCAAACTGTTGCTTGCTATGGAAGATCACGCAAAGTTAGGCAGCCAATAAGGAGATCCTTGGAAAAAACTATATAGTAGTATTAATGTTCCTGGGTAGAGAGTGACTTTGGTTTGAAAATTAAAAATGAATAATGAATTAGAAAAAAATACAACCCCTGAAATTCAAGATGAAAATGTAATTACTACTGTTGCTTCCTCTTCTTATGTTCCAAGTAATACCAAAATGGCAGTAGGGTTTAGTCCTTGCTGCTCTGCTGTCAAAAGGTGCTAAAATATGAATGAGGAGTAATGTCCCTATGGATATGATTAATCTAGTCACAGTCGCCATGGAGCTTGGGTTTCTTAAATTTAAATTAGGTCACTTAACCTCTCACTGCCAAACCTCATCTCCTCGGGGAGTACTGAATCACAGCAATAATGGTGGGAATAAAGCCTCTTTATTCCATGATATTGGCCCAAGTTCATGCATCTGTACCATCCTTTATACAAAGCACCGAAATCAAATGCAGAAACAGGGAGATTCTCCTCCCTCTAATTGACTCTTGCCTACTTTTGCTCTAATGAAACAAAAAGATTGATAAAAACTACTGATGATTATTGAATTAAATGAATAAAACTAAGAACACTTTGAAACATTTTCAGTAATTTCTAAGCTGGGCTTCCTTCTTTCAAAGCAATATCAGCATAATATATATTTCTAAGTAAACTCCTTCAAGATTCCAGGCTGTCACATGGCCATAATATAAGCTCAATATTGATTAGGATGTTCTCTAGACTACCACATAATATCTCTTTATTGCTAACCTTTCAGCAAGAGTTCTACTAAGGCAAGCAAGGTTTTCCTTAACTGCAAAATTGCCGATTAGAATTTTTCACTGAGGTTTCTAGCTAGAATTGAGGCATTCTTGAGAAATTTTTGTAATTTTCCTGTTGTTAACATTGGAAACACTTTCCAAAGTTAGTCTACATAAAACAAATACTAAGACTTGTGCAATGTCAATTGAATTCCTTCCTTCTCAAAACATATGCTTCATTCACTTACACTTTCTGACTTTAAAATAATGCCATTTTAAAATATGCAAAAATAATTTGAAAATAAACCTTCATAGTTTACATCTGACATCTGCTTAAGGTTTTGTCAATTTCATTTTGAGGGAGAGGTTTTTAGAAAATTTATCCTTAACTGAAATGAAAGTAGAAATACTGACTAGTATTCTTCTTACTTATATTCACAACCCCATTCACAGTTAATATAAATTATTGGTTCACTTGTATATTCAGGTTTGTGATTAGCCATCACATATTTGGAGTCAACATTTGAAACAAGCTAAAATTTTGGCCTAAAGTTTTGCTCAGAAGGACATCACAAACTCAGTGGCATGCAAAAAAGTTCTCCAAATGTTTCTGCTATTTGTTTCCTTTTTCAATGAAAACCTTTGCTGTTGAAGATATTGGTATATCTCTCTAAAAGAAAATTCTCTAACCAAATTTCACCTCTAACTGGGCATGGCCCTTTCATTAGAAGAAGAAACCATGCCATTTTTTATTTCTTAAATAATCACTGACAGAGCACATGCATACACAAATAATAAAACACAAGGGGAATGTGAAGGACAAATGTCACTCATTTGAAACTTTCCTCTAGCAAAACAGACTGATGTGTGCATTAATTTCTTGCCTTTGCTCCAAGTTCCTAAAATTATGAGGATGTATGCAGGATTAGACAGCTCATATACTAATCTGTATCTTCTTTGTGGTTTCAATAACCAAATAATAAAGAGTAGAAATAGCTACCAAACATACACGAAAGCTAAGAATCAACTTTGCTCACTGTCTTGACAGGTTACTTTCAGTCTAGATATCTATATCTGGTTTCTTTTTCTTTCATCCATCCAGTGAAGCCCATTGTCAGTCTACTTGTATTTTGATGTGAAGAGCTAAAATTAACCCTCCTTCCAGTCATCTTCATATAGGTTTATGCTCACCTCTGCAACCTGACCTATTGCTATCAAAGGTTGCCACACTTGTAAAGGGCCAGGTTTTGTAGGCCAAGTGATCTCTGTCACCATTCAACTCTGCAGTTTTATTACAAAAGCAGCCAGAGACAATACACAAGTAAATGAGTGTTACAGTGTTCCACTTAAATTTGATTTACAAAAAGACAATGGACCCAATTTGGCTCACAGGCCACAGTTTGGCTATCCCTATTATGGTCAAACACACATCATCACAGAGAGAATCCACCTACTTATCTATAAGTACATCAAGTATTTGGACATTCAGGTATTAATTCCCTGGATAATCCATTCAATGGAATATTGCTTGAAGAGTAGTCTCATTCTCCTTAGTCTCTCTTCAGCTGTTCTTGGAAAATCTGAAAAAGAAGATAAGCACTCTGATACCTAAATTATATTAATAGTTTTAAGTAAGGGAAAATTTTATGTAAATATATAACACCTGTATCATTAGTGGCCAGATTTCATCTAAATGCATAGAATTTATGCATTTGGAATTTACTCCTTTTCTCAATGAATCTTCCAACAGGCTCTGAAGATTTAGTGGTCCAAATTTAACATTTAGCTGAGCTACTATTATGTTAAATTTGCATATGCATACATTTATATGCAGCATTACTTGCTTAATTGGAGGTAAGTGTAAGTGAGCAGTGGGTGTAGTATGGAGGTTCAGTGGTTTGGATTTTCCTTCAGACTAGAGCTTATAAACTATTTTATCCATTAACAAACAAACAAAACAAACATTGCCTTAAGAAACTCAGTGCTCAAACAAAGACAGAAAAGCAAGAGACCTGGAACACATAGCATTTGATTTATGCAAATCGAAAAGATATGCACTTGCTTTACAAGAACAAAAACAAATAAAACAATTACAATCAAACACTGTCTAAGAGGGAAGAGGAATGAGAGTGACAAAGAGGAACAAAAAAATAATAAATGAATGCATGAATGGCAGAGATCCTTCCATAGGCCAATAATAATGTGCCAGGCACTAGAGAATGCGATTAACTCAATCCTCTGCAACTGACATCAAAAATAAATACATATGGGCGGGCCACGGTGGCTCAGCAGGCAAGAACGCTTGCCTACCATGCCAGAGGACCTGGGTTCAGTTCCCGGTGCCTGCCCATGTAAAAAATAAATAAATAAATACATACATACATACATAAATATGAAAAAAATTTTAAATAGTAAAAACTTGACCAAATAAAACTATGTTTCATTTACTGGCATGATTTGTTAATTAATCAAGAATATGCTTACATGTATTATTGGAAGGAGCTAGGAAGATATTACCAATCCTATTAGTAATTAAATTAAGACCAGTTGTTTTAGCCATGATGGTATATCACCACTAGCTGTTAACTGAAACAAACCTACCACCAGAACTGCCTATAATAAATGCAACTAAAAACCACCAGAGCTATCAAGAGACTGAGTACATACCGAATATAAATGAACTACAAAGATTTACAAGAAATGGTTGCATAGAGGGAGTCTAGTGACACATAATCCACCAAAGCTAGTCTATAAATGGCATCTAAATTTTGCCAGAGCTCCGGGAGGATTTAATTCCATATAAATTACTACAAAATATCTATTTTGCATTAAAATTTGGAGATCTGACACTGTGTGTAAGCTTTATTTGCACTGAAACATTTAAAACAACTGTACCATTAATTAGTGAAGGACTCGGGTTTGGAATTAGAACCATCCCAGAAAACTAACTGCAGGGTTGTGGAGAGAGCAACTCTTAGCCTGAATCCCATGGCTTTGGTAAGAGTTTCACCAGACGAAAATCAAAAGACACTGTCCACACTGATGTTTATTCCCTTAACTGAATTTATTTTTTCTGTAATCAGCATACTCCAATAAATGACATATTAGAATGTCCCACAAATTGAAAACAATCATCATCTTTCCAATATAGCTCACTTGAACAATTAAAACACAGGGAGCACAGAAAAAGAAAGAGGTCCTTTAATCCTGTATAGAATATGGTAATGCCTGGAAACATCATAGGGTATATTAACCAGATAATCAAAAAGTATTGGCAAAGTCCCCTGAGGGAGGGGAGAAAGAATATGGAACTATTAAACCTTACCATCACGGAATACCCTGATACTGTGTCAAATTTTAGGGACACCCAAATCAATAGGCCATGCCCTCGACCATGAGACTTACTCTTGTGAAGCTTAGGTAGGTAGTGAAGAATCTTAGACTACGTATCGGCATGCCTAAGAGTTACTTCTAGAGGACCTCTGCTGTTGCTTAGATGTGGCCTCAGTCTCTCTAAACCCAATTCTGCAACTGAAATCATTGCCCTCCCCCTACATGGGACATGACATCCAGGGATGAAGTCTCCTCGGTGATGTGGGAGAGGACTCCCAGGGATTAATTCAGATCTGGCACCATGGTATCAACAATTCCATCCTGACCAAATGAGGGAAAAGAAATGTAATTAATAAAGTATCAGTGGCAGAGACAGTACAAATAGAGTTGAGAGGCTACTCTGGAGGTGGCTCTTACGCAAGCTACAGATGGACCTTGTTACCTATCATAACCTGCCAACCCCCAACCAAGACCATTCCAGCCAATCCTAAAGAACACCTAGGACAATATAAGATTCCACAAGGGTTCCAGGCACTAGAGTAACTTTCCAGAAACCTACAACCTCCAGATAGGTGTCTGATCCAGATAAGTCCTGAAACATAGCCCAGCCTCTCCAGAACATCAGATAGTTCCATCTCCCTACCCCATATTAGTGACAGACTCTTCCAATATCAAAAATTTAGAACTGCCATAGCTCAAACACCCCTGAAGAGGGGTATGGAAAGATCAAAAGTGATGGTGGAGTTATACAGAAAAGATAGGATTTAACAAATGAATATGAAAGCTAAATCATTAAATTGATATCTCTTTTAGTCTCCAGTATTTTAGAGCAGCTAGAAGTAAAACCTAAAACTGTGAAATTATAACCCATGTCAAAGTCTAAAATATATTCTATAACTAATTGTGGTACTGTGCTTGGAAATTTATAGCTTTTTTGTGTATATGTTATTTTTCACAAAAAAAAGAAGGAAAAAATCAATTGTGATAATAAAAAAATATTTAAGCCCTCTAGCCTCCTACATTCTGAAACAGCTGGAAGAAAAAATATTAGAGGATCATATGGTAGCCCATGATAAACTCTGGCATCTGTCCTGTAACCACTTGTTGAAGAGTGCTTTGAAAACTTACTTTTTTAATTTCTTCCTTTATATATATGTTATACTGTACAATAAAAAGTTAAAAAATATATGACTGATGAATTCAACCACCTACATCATGGATTTTACTTATTATTATAATGAAAATTTTTTAGCATAATCTAAATGGTCCTTATATTTCTGAGTAACTATCAAGCATTATTTCTTGTTTTCCCTTCCTACATTCAACTCCAGCCACACTGGGCTTCTTTCCATTCTCAGAACAGGCCATTCTTCCTTCTTCACAGGATCTTTGTCAGTGCCATTTTTGACTCAGACATTTTCTTCTCTATTCATCACTCATACCTTGAATATCACATCATTGAAGAACACTCACCTGTGTTCCTGGCCTAGTTCAACTTTCTCAATTAACTCTCCAATAGCATGAAGACATTCCATTTTTAGTAATTATTAGAGTTTGCGACTATATAGTTATTTGTATGCATTCATTTGAATAATTATCTAAATTGTTTTAATTCAAGAAAATGATGTTATTAATCATGAAAGATAGCTTATATTCACTTATTCTGGACAGGGCTGTATTAGTTTTATACATGTCAATTCACTTAATTTTCACAACTTTAAGACGTTTAAAATTCATAGTATTATTATCATTGTTTCAGTTTGTTAAAGCTGTGAAATGCTATATACCAGAAATGAACTGGTTTTCACAACTGGGATTTATTAGCTTATAAATTAAAATTCTAAGTCCATGTAAATGTTCAAATTAAGGCATCAACAGGACAATACCTTCTCTGAAGAAAGGCCACTGGCACAGGGGACACCTCTGTCACATGGAAAGGCATACGGCTGGCATCTACTGGTTTCTCTCTGGGGTTTCATTGCTTTCAGCTTCTGGCTCGGTGGCTTCCTCTCTCAGTTCCTGTGGGTTCTCTAGTAGCTCCTTCTAGGGTTTTTTATCTATGAGCTTCTCTTAACCTCATCTCTGTTAAAGAACTCCAGTCATTAGATTAAGACCCAGCCTGAATAGGGTGGGTCTCATTTCAATGAAAATAGTCTAATCAAAATGTCCTACCTACAACATGTTTGCAGACACAGGAATAGATCAAAAGATCTGGGGTACATAACAGCTTCGAACTACCACAATTATCATCCACATTTTTACATCAGAAAACAGAGGCACAGGAAATTTATGTAAATTGCTTAAGGTGATGTACCTAAAATAGTGCTGAGAGTTGGACCCAGGTACCTGTGGTTTCACAGTTTGCGCTCTTAACTACTACCTGTTTCATACACTCTACCCTTTACCAATTAGTGTGTCATGCCCTTTCTGGTATATTGCATATTTCAAAACGTGTTGGATAATGATGATTTAAAGCAACAAAATTAAATTAAGCATCCATATGGTTATACTGACCATGGTGGGATACAAAAATCCAAGGTAAAAGGTAAACTGCAATTAGAAAAAGATATCTGCAATGAATGTAGTTAGCAAAAGATTCATATTCAGATTATATAAAGAACTCCTACAAATAAAATAAAGTGAGAAAATAGAAAAGATGGAACATCCATTAAAGGCATTTTACAGAGGAGAAAATGCTAATGGTCAATAACTTGAGAAGATGATAAAACTCCTTAGTAATCAGGGAAAAGAAATAAGCGCTATCTGCAAATCCATTATCTGGAGCTACATAAAGTAATGAAGAACACTGAAGTGGTAACCATAAAAGAAAATATATTTTAAAAAAATTCTTATTTCTAGAATCCCTTTAAAAGATAATTGATGACCATTTAAACAGAAATTATAACATTATACAATGTGATTTAAAATATATTATAAATAAAATATGTGAAAACACTAGCTTAAAGGAAATGGAAAGAAATGGATTATTCTATTATATGGTTCTTATACTATGGTGAAATGATTAATACCACTTGAATGAAAACAGTGATGCTAAAGAACTATGCCATAAACTGTACCATAACTCCTTAAACAACTAAAATAACATAACCAGGGGTATTAACTAATAATTACTAGAGAGTTATAAAGTTATGATTCCATAGATAGAATCATAAAAAGATATATATTTAATCCAAAAGAAAGCAGAAAAGGAAAAAAAAAAAGAAACAGATGGGACAAGCAGAAAACAAATAACAAGATCATAGAATTAAACCTACGCTTAAAAAATTTACGGATAAATGGTTTAAATATCTCAATGTAAAGGCATATTTTGGCCAAAGACCCAACTCTATACTGTTTCAGAGAAACACATTTTAACATAAATCCATAAGTAGGTTAAAAGTAAAGGATAGAAAAAGATATACCTTACTAGCACTAACCCTAAGAAAATTTTGGTTTTTATATTAGTATCACACCAAGTAGATTTCAGAGAAAAGAATGAGATTAAAGATACCATATCATAATGTCAAAGGAATCAAATAGATAAGAAGCTGTGACAATTCTACATCTATTTGCACTGGGGAAAAAAGCTTCAAAATACATGAAGCAAAAACTGACATTAACTCCAAAGAGAAAAAGACAAAACAACACTCAGAGGGATTTCAATATCCTTCCTTCATAAATTAACAGAAAAAAAAAAAAACTAGAAAGAAAATTAACTAAGACACTATAGACATTTGAGTAACATTGTTATTCAGCCAACTATTTATAGGAATATAAAATGATACAACCAATCTGGAAAAGAGTTTGGCAATTAACTACATACTTACTACATTATCCATCTATTACACTCCTAGATATTTACACAAGATGAAAGAAAATATAAAAACAATATATCCATACAAAAACTAGTATACAAATGTTCATGACAGCTGTATTTGTAATAGCAAAAAATTGGAAGCAATGCAAATACAAACCAACATGTGAATGGATCAACAATTTGTGATTAATACATACAATGGAATATTACTTAGCAATATAAAGAAATGGAATATTGATAACTGCAGCAATATGGAAGAATTTCAAAATAATTATGCTAAGTAAAAGAAGCCAGACAAAAACATAGCACATGCATTATAATTCTATTCATATAAAACTACTAAAACTAAAAATCCAAACTAATCTCTAACAACAGAAAACAGACTAGCAGTTGCCTGAAGAAAAAGTAGAAAATAGAGGCATGAGGCAGCGATTACATAGATTCATGATTAAACATTTGGGTGATGGGTATGTTTACTGCATTGAATGTAGTGATGGTTTCATGGAATATATACCCTCACCCACATGCATACACATATATACAGACATACTGTTAAAACATAAATATGTGCAGTTTATTTTATGTCAAGTACACTTCAATAAAGCTTTTTAAAATATTATGCAAATTGATTACAGAAAAATATGACATATTACATCATGATCGAGTTACTTTTATTAAAAGAATACAAATGTGATTTATTCTCAAAAAATCAATCAATATGATCACTACATTAAGGGAAAATAGAGAAAAAATCATCAGACAAATTTTTGGTAGAATGCAGCATCCATTTATAATAATATAATTATATGTACACTATATATAATTTATACCAATAGCAATAATTTTTTTTTTAATTTGCATATGGTCAGGAGGCACCAGAGATCAAACTCCAGACCTCCAGCATGGCAGGTCGGAGCTCTGCCTGCTGAGCCACGGCAGCCACCCAATAGCAATAATTTTAAACCTCTTAATAAATTAGGAATGAAGGTGAATCTTATGGGCTGATTTGTGTTCCCTAAAAAGACAAATCGAAATTCTAACCCCCACCCAGTACCTCCAAGTGTCATCTTCTTTGGAAATAAGGTCTTTGCATCTGAATCAAGTTAAGATGAGCTCACACTGAGTTAGAGTGGGCTTTAATCCAATAGATCTGGTATCCTTATAAGAAGAGAAGAGACACAAGCATAAAGGCAAGAGGAGAATGGTATGCAAAAGCAGAGTAACCCAGGAGAAGACAGCTTTGTGAACATGGAGGCAGAGATTAGAGTTATGCTGTCACAAACCAAGGAATGCCTAGAGACACGAGAAGCTGGCAAGGAGGATTCTTCCATAGAACTTTCACAGGTAGCACGGCCCTGCTAACACTTTGACTTTGGACGTCTAGCCTTCAGAACTGTGAGAGAATAAATTTTCATTTTTTAAGCCATGCTATTTGTGCTACTTTGTTACAACAGCCCTAGGAAACTAATACAGGAATTTATTCAACATGATATAAGAAATGGCGAGATACTGAAATGTTTCCCCTTCAAACAGGAAAGAAGACAAGGATGGTTGCTATTACCCCTTCAAATAAGTGGAATATTAGGGATCCTAGTCATGACAGTAAGGAAAGAAAAATGTAATTTAAAAAATCGGTATTTGCATGAAAAAGGAAGAAATAAAATTCTTCTTAATTAAAAATCATGTTTTACTATATAAAATCTACATAAGGATTGGGCAGGCCACGGTGGCTCAGTGGCAGAGTTCTCGCCTGCCATGCCCGAGACCCGGGTTCAATTCCTGGTGCCTGCCCGTGCAAAAAAAAAAAAAGGTAAAGTCTACACAAGGATAAACTTTCAGATTTAGTAAAGAAATTTGGCAAATGTGCCTGACATACTGTCAATATATGACTCCCAATTATTTTTTCTTATACTTGTCCAAATAAAAAGTTAAAAAAAGATAACCCCAAAGTATGAAAAATATCAAATGCCTTTGAGTAAATTTTTTTTAAAAAATGTACATTACCTCTATACAAAAAACTTTGGAACATTTATTGAGAGAACTTACAAAAGATTAAAAGATTTAAGTGAATAAAGAATGTGATAGTCTTATGTGTCAGTTTGGCTAGGCTATAGTACCCAGTTACTTAATCAAGCACTAACTGCTGGTTAATCTAGGTGTTACTTTGAAAGTGTTTTGTGGAGGTGGTTTATATCTACAATCAGTTGACTTTAAGTAAAGGAAATTAACCTCAATAAGCCTGTGAGCCTTACTCAGTCAGTTGAATTGCTTTAGAGCAAAAACTGAGGTTCCCTGGAGAAGAAGAAATTTTGCCTCAAGACTGTAAGATCAATCCCTGCCTGATTTCCCACACTGCTGGCATGCCCTACACAGTTCAAACTCCCCAACTTTACAGTTGCCTAAGCCAAATCCTTAAATAAATCTCTTTACAAATGTGTGATATGTGTGTATATAAATGCAGATATATAAATATATACATATAAATATATGTAATAGTAATAAGTAGTGTATATTGATTTAATTAATACTACTCATTAATAATTATACTTAATAAAATGTAATTTAACATATACATATATATATACATGCATATGTACTATTGATTCAATTTCTCTAAAGAACATTGACTGATATAGAGGACTTCACTATATTTGTAGATTGGAAGTTTCAATTCTCCCAATTGGATGTATATGTTTAATGCAATACCAATTAAAATTGCAAGGGATTATTTTGGTAAGTTTAGAAAGCTGACTCTATATGTACATCAAAAGAAGAATAAGTCTTGATGTTCCCTATATGTAACATAAAGTGTAGAAGTTAAGATAACATGATATTGGTGCAAGAGTAGACAAATAGATCAATGGCATAAAGCATTAAAGATGACACTGCATAATAGTTGGTGAAAGAATAGTCTTTTAAATAAGTAATGCTGGGAAAATTCAATACCCGCATGAGGAAAAGTGAAAATTAACTCCTCTCTCACAACATGCAAAATAAATTACAAGTAGATAGAGATCTAAATGTGAAAATCAAAACAATGCACTTGCTAGAAGATTATAAATTTATAACATTTAATATATAATGTGTATTTCATAATGTATAATATATAGTAATATTTGTCTAAAATTAATAATCAGAATATAAAAACACTAACCATAAACAACAGATAATTAAGTTTCACTACATTGAAGTTAAGAGAGTACATTCATCAAAAGATACCATTAAGAAACAGAAAAGGTAAAGCACAGTGTTGAAAAAGACTTTTATTTACAACACATATAACTGACATGAGGCTTGTATTCAAAATGTTTAAAGATAAAAAACAAATCAAAGACAACAATCTAATTAAAAATGGTTGAGGGATATGAGCAAACACCTAACAAAAGTTAATACACGGCAACATGAAGTGTTGGGTGGAAATGGTATTAAAACTTTGGAAAACAGTTTAACAATATTCAGTTTGGTTCCTATGGACATTTCATGAAAAAGTATACCTATTATCATCAAAACATATATACAATAACTTACATGGCAGCATTTTTTCTTAATGACCCCAAACTAGGAACTACTTCCATGGCTATTAACATAAAATGAATAAATCAGTTGTGGGAGAACCCTCAATGAAAATGGAATGTGACTAGTGAAACACATTAATTTCACAAATGAAATAAAGAGTGAACAAAATCAAACACAGATTAACACAATGCATATGGTATTGGTTATAGTTCCATTTAAATAAAGTTCAAAAACAAGCAAAACTCCAATTTTAGTGTTTAGGGATGTGTCTTTAAGTGGTTAAATGAGAAAGAAAACAAGAAATTGATCACCAATTTGTTCACCAATTTGTAACCACACTCTGGTTATTAAAATAAGAGAGTGGTTTCCTTTGTCATGGAGTCAGGGAAGAAAGCAACTGAAAAAGAGTGCCAAGAGTCTCTTAGGGTGCTAAAATGCGCTTTTTCTGGGCCTGGGTGACTGACAACCTGGTTTTGTTGTGAGATAATTAATTAAGCTACCCAGCTTTGTTACTGATGTGTTATATTTCACAGTAAAAATGCTTTCACAAACAGGAATGAGAAATACAGATTCAGAGGCAGGGAAGGGAGACTAGGCACACACAGACATTGGCCATATTCTAGTTTTTAGGTTCTTTTTGTTTGTTAGATGTTAATACTATTAGAGATTAATATGGAAGCTTCATTTACTACTAAAAAGATATAATGTTTTGACTTCTGAAACAGTGAAAAGTGAAAGTACTGAGGTTAAAATGGCATTCTCTGAGCTGGTGTCTAAGGACCCTGCAGGGACAGCTGCTCTTAAGAAACCAGTTCTTGTTGTGACAGCAGCATCAGCCTGCATGCAAGGCTGAGCATTTGGAATGATCAGTCTGTGTTGTCTTCAAGCCATGCTGAAGCTGAGAAGAGCTGAATCAATGACCCAAGAACACAATGCCTGGAACTGATCACATCCTGAATATCTTTTTCAGCTTTCTGCAACCAATTGATCATCCAACACTGCTTAATCCATATGGTTTTACTAATATATTTGCCCTTAGTTGATTAAAGCACTGTTCTATAAGGCATTGATAATGCTAAAGACATTTTATGAAAAGCCTTACCTCATCCAAAGTGAAAGATTTTAAGGGCATAGACTATGACTTCTTCTGAAACAGGCCAAATATAAGGCTAAGAATATACCCTGTCAAGTTCCACACACCTAAGTAACCAAATGTTTATTCCAATCAGATCAAGCCTATTTTTCCTTCAATTAGAAACATTCTATTTATAACACTCTCTACTGCTAATTCAATGGATAACTTTTGTGGGGGCCAAATGGCACTCTGCTTTCTCCTGTAATTTACCCATGCCCATTCCACCCTAAAATCCTTGCTTTACAATCACAGCCCTTATGCTGCTCTTTGGAAATCAGGCATTTGAATCCCCATGAATGAAATCACAGCATTTTAAATAAGTAAATAAAATTAAATTTTAAAAGGTCCCTGGTAAGTAAGGGATAAAGCAGCAATAGAACACTCTAACAGTAAGAAGCAAATCTATTGACACTGATTTCTTTTGTTTGGTTCCTGAAGCCATAGCAACCTAAACTTTTAGCTAATGCACAAAACTCAGGCCACCTGCGTGGGTATACCTGCTGTCTCTAAGTGCTTTTATTGGATAAAATGTGATTGCTGTTGTAAGCAGGGTACTTTGTACCTGCTGTTTGGTACCTTAAAAATATCACATTCACATGTTTTTTTGTTAAGAATTGAATCTTTCTTTTTCTTAATGATACTAGAGTCCAAAATTATCAATCCCCATTCCCTTTATAACAAAAGTCCGAATTGTATCAGGCCTTTTTGTCTAACTTAGAAATATGATCTCTGATAAAGAACCAAGGGACTCCACTTGATGACGATGAAATTCATTGCTTTGAAGTCATGATTCAAATGCAATTTGAATCCATACCAACAGCTTACTTGAAACCCAACAAGAGTGGAACAAAATGGAATTTTTAATAAAATGCTTAAAAACATTTAATCCAGTTGTAGTGTGATAATTTATTGAGACTAATTTGAGTTTATTTTCCTTTTATTTCTTCTGCCTCCTCTCAACTCACAATAGAAAACACACAAAAATAACTCATCCCACCCTAAAACACCCAAGTTCTAAGTAGGTAGCCAGGCCCTTTACAATTCCTTAACTCTGGGATTTTGCAAGACAGGGAGCTGAAACTGCTAGAATCATTTGCTTCTTGATAAGAGCCTAAACTCAGTAAAGAGATCATTCTAGGGTTCTTGGGAAGAAAAGGAAAGATACACCAAGCATAATACAGAAGCCTACCAAAATCGACAAAGATCTAAATACATTTTTAAATCCCTAGGGTCTGTTAATAATAAACTGATGTCAGAGAACAGAAAGATACCTGGTTGTTCTGGCCTTCTCTCCACCCTCTCTAAGCAATGCAGACAAGTGAGATCTAGACCCCAGGTTACCTGCTTTAAATGCATCGACACCCTTCATAGATGCAAAACAAAATATCTATTCTTGCTCTGTCAACCATTTATTTCCACTCCCCATTACTTCTCTTTCAATTATTTCAAATTAACAGAACATTGTCATGAAGGACCTGAGAAATGATCACAAGGCAAAAGCATATTTGGCATGACAATAGTGCAAATGTTCAATGCAATTTATTTGCTTGCTTAATCATAAGCTATCAACACAGCAAATGTGCAATAACCAGGTCAAGGGCACACAACAATCTAAAGGTGGAGGATACCAGAGTCTCTAAAGTGCATCAACTCAAAGACTGACATCAGGCTGGTCAAGACATGGTGGGGAAAGCAGCAGGAGGCCATCTACTAAATGAGAGTCTTTCTTGACCTGATGACCTGACACTCACCAAAGTGGCATCAGCACTGGACTTTCATCCCTCACTGCTCTGATCCTCAGTGTTCTTATTAAGGTAACGTCCTTCAGACAGGCATCAAGTCTATACCTTTGCACAAATGTCTAGCTAATACTTGTTACATAAACATGTTTTTCTCAATTTATTCACATTCTAACTGTGGGAGATTCAAAATCTTTTATATCATTCCAGTGCACAACAAATGTGTACCAGAGTCAGGAAGCTATTTACAGCAATTTACTGGTTTGATAAGAGCTACTGCTTAGTGAGTCTCTGTAGTATTCAAGTACAAAATAAGGCTCTTTGCAAACATTACTTCCCAACACAATCAACATTGCAGGGAGTCATTGTTATCCTTACTTTTCCTCAAATGAGTCCTGGGGCCCAACAAGGTTAAGTGACTTATGCAAGACATAAAATATAAAAAGTGAGGTTGGGATTTGAATGTTGTTCTGTGTGCCTCTTTCTGCTATGACATGCACCCATTGGTCAGTGATTTCACATTACTGATATGTGGGACAGATGATCAAACTTTTGTTTGGGATCTAATCTAGGAATCATGTAAACAGAAACACAAGGGAATATTTAGGCATCATTTTGATAGTTGAGCACACAAACCTTAAAAATATTCTTTCACATGTTTCTCAGCATATAAGGGTTGTCACAAAAAGATACCCCTCAAAAGTGCCTTTTAGTTGGGGCAACTGTCATGATAATACAAAAGAAAATAAAAGAAAAAATCTCTACTGGGGGTGGCAAGAGATTTTGAATTTCTGGGATTTATTTCCTAAACCAAAATATACGAGCTAATCTTCTACTTCCTTGGGGTTCTAAAAATCTAAGAGAAAGTCCACAAATACTAACCAAACTAATGAAAGCTATTCACTTTGCTTGAAACCAATTCCCCCTGCCATAAACACACACACAAGTTTATATAAGCTTTTAGTCCATGAAAGAAGAGGAAAAAGGCTTTTAGATGTATGTTAAATTCTCTTCCAGCCTTACACTTCCTCTGATTTATGTTGAAGCCCTAAGTCTTTTTTTCAGATTCCAAGAAACTTTGCCATGTAAGTAGAAACAAAACAATGCAAAACAAGGTGGAAAACTTATGCAAGAAAACATTCTAAGAATATCAACATCAAGCCCAAATTAAAGGTGACACTTCTCGGTGATGTGAACATAGTAATTTCAAAAGTTCTACTGCCATTCAGTGATCACAATCACATCATTTGTAGCACTTTTCTCTTGACATAAAAAGATGCCACTGGAGAGCTGTCATGATGCTAAATATATCAACGAGTTACAAAGTACACAGGAAAAAATAAAACTCATTTGAAGATTATACTTATATCAGCAAACGTATGGATAAAAACTGAAAATAGAATCAGTCAAATAACAATGTAAGAATATTTCATTTCCCCCACCTCTCCCAAAGATTTTCTGGCCATTTCTGGTGATATCTCCATTCTTGTGTTTAAAGTTTCAATGATTCTTACACTGTCTGCTATATAATTTAATATTGACCAATATACTTTAACCCTAGCTAATTATATGTTGATCTAAGGTTTTATCTCCAACCAAACTTCAAACTTTTGACCATGACAAACTATGGTTTCCATTTGTTTACTACCTCCCATCGTTCTTAGTATAGTAATAGCTGATTTATTGATATTATTACATTACATTGACTACCTTCTGGAAAAATATATCACATGGGAACTAAATATAACTAGAACTAAGTATAACTGCATATAACAGGAACTAAATTCAGTTACTAAATATGAATGAAAATTTAATGATTAGGTATATGACACAGTATAATTGTGCTGGTTTGAAAGATTATGAACCCTAGAAAAGCCATGATTTAATCCCGATCCATCTGTGGAAGCAGCAGTTTCCTTTAATCTCCATTCAGTACTTTAGACTGGAAACTTGGTTAGATTATCTCCACAGAGATGTGACTTGCCCAATTGTGGGTATTAAGCTTTGATTAGAGGGAGATATGACTCCACCCATTCCAGTGAGTCTTGATTAGTTTACTGGAATCCTTTAAAAGAGGAAGCATTTTGGAAAGCAAGAGAGCCACATGAGAAGGCCATGAGAATGTTGAGAGCCCATGCAAAGACCTCTGGAGATGAAGAAGGAAAATGCCACCAGGGGGAGTTTCATGAAACAAGAAGCCTGGAGAGAAAGCTAGCAGATATCGCCAAGGCACCTTGTACCTTTCCAGTTGAGAGAGAAACCCTGAGTTGGCCTTCTTGAACCAAGGTAGATTTCCCTGATGCCTTAGATTGGACATTTTTATAGCCTTGCTTTAATTTGGACATTTTCGTGGGCTTAGAACTGCAAACTATTAACTTAATAAATTCTCCCTTTTAAAAGCCAGTCCATTTCTGGTATCTCACCTGCTAGAGGGTAAATTACATTTCAGGAGCTTGTAAACTAGAACAATAAAGTAGTAGCTGGGAAGTGGCTGCCTCATCAAGAACTACATTCGTAGCATTCCTTGCATCTAAGTAAGGTCATGTGCCTCGTTCTCACTAGTGGAATGAGGTAGGACACTTATTGCTGAAAGGTTATCTATTGTGTGAGCCTTCTCCACTATTTCCTCAGTTGCTAGTGGATAGCAATGCCCAAGGAGACCAGGAAGGCTATACCACAAAAGATAACAGAGTTTTTATCAGTTTTTATTGCTTGAATTACCATGAGAAGCAGAGCCTGTTCCTCTGCTAATTAGAAACCTGTATTTTGGATTATTGTGAGATACTAAACCACTAGGAGGCGCAAGCTTCATGTCAACTGTTACCCTAATACAATGGACCACTGAGCTTCCCCTCTCTACCTGCTTTTCAAGCATAAATGAGTCAGTAACTAGCTGTTTTAAACTCTTTGCAAGGGTGTACCCTAGCATGTCAGAATGACATTTTGGTAGACCATTCCATGCAAGTAGCAAGACTTTAGGAGCTCTTGGAACTAGTTGGGAGTTATGGTTCACAGCCTATACTTATTATATTGTGTTTTAACTTTCAAATGTAATTTCCACCCTTTCATACCAAGGTCTACAGCCCAGGAGGCTGCAATTGATGGACTACATTAGTGAGATCCTTCACCCGCTACCATTTGGCCAACTGGAAGCACTAGCATGAGACCAGAAGAAGAGACGACAATAAAATTGGTATATTTATACCCTCATACTCTCTCTCAGATGATCACAAGTTAAATATGTTCCCATGAGAAGGTCACAGCTCCTATGGACATACCTCTTATATAGATACTTCATCTTTGTACCAAAATTAACTCTCTTTGTATTATAAACCCAAGAGTGAGAATAATTTCATGATACTAGTGTCAAAGGGTTTAACCATCTATTGTTGGATCCTCTTAACCTTATGTTTGTAAACTGTATCTTTTAAATAGTACACTTATTAAACTCTCCTCAATTACCCTGTTTTGGTGGGCTATCTATTTCTGATTGGGGGTCTGAACAAGTTTGGGTTGATGGACTTTAGGCATACCTCAGTTGGATCTAGGTTCCAGTCTTAAACACACTAATACAGCCCTGATATCTTTTGCCTTAGGAAGAATAGGACATATCATATTCCAATGAAGACTGAAATCTCTGGAGTTCCTTAGGAAATTGTGAAGTGCTGAGATTTCCCACAATTGCCATGCCTTACCAAGGGAATCAGGAGCAGACTAGGGTCTGATCAGAAAATGTATGATGTCATAGCAAATATCCATGGAAAACGTAGTGCACTTTCATTCTTGAATGAAACAAATAAAACCTGGTGCTTTTCCCATAGGAACTCACAATCCTATGAAACAGAGGCTAGAATTAGAATCCAGGGACCAGAACTCAAATGCAGAAGAATGTGGAAAACTCTGCTTGAACTACTTTCAAAATAGGGACCTGTATTCCCAAATAGGCAATACAACCTTTGGGAACAAAAAAATCCATATTTTTACTTCAATAAAGAAATCATATGACAATAACTCTGCTCCCAGAGGAAATCTGAGTTGCTAAGATAATTGTGAAAACAGCTAAATAATTCAATTTCTCCATGTGTCACTGGTAAGTATTTTGCAAAAATCATAGCTATTTAGTTTATGTGTATATTTTTGTTTAAAGGAAAAAAACTATTTTTTAAAATCTTCTGATATCATTTAAAATATTTTTTAAAAAAACATAAAACTGAGAATCAAAATATACACAGTCTACCTCTTTTTCAAAGGCATTATAACATTCAAGATTCATCTTTAACCCTAAGCATGTAGTCTGTAATGAAAATGCCACACAGGTTGCTAGAGTGTACTATTAAAAACTAAAATATAAATCAAAGTAGATAGGGATATTGCTGTAGAATTTACTGGCTGTAAGCTGCGTCTCATATTACTCATCAAAATTGAAAAAGTCATACTTATTCTCTTAGGAAATTAAGGAGACTTGAAATGACTTAAAGCAAGTTATTTTAACTTACAAGGTAGTTGTGTAAAAGTGAATGGATTAAATTCTCACTTTCAGAGGAAGTCAAAACAGAAATGCAGGTAGCTAAAGAGCAATAATGTAGTAATGAGATGGCTTCAGGACTTAAAAAGTATTTTTAAAGGCTTTTTTCATTAGATCTTTTGAAATTCACAGATGTTAGGGTCAGTACCATTTGGTCATCAACAATGAAAGGCCAAAGGACATGCTAATGGATTGCCCCTCTTAAGGTCAAAAGAATAGTAAAAGCCAACTGGTGAAAACAGACAATATTCACAAAATATCACTGACACACAATTTATGATTTCTTCATGAGAAGGTCCTAGACTTGCTAGGTACACCATTCACTAAGGATAAGATAGGATAATTTAAGTGACATAGGCTAGAAGTTCTCAAACCTTAAGAAAAAATTAAATAAAGATATGCCATAATACTCCACTGAGTATCCTGATTCATAGTAGAATTAATAGATAATATAATCGACTTTCAAAGATATTTATAAAACAATTGCGTGGTCCAAAAGTAATTTTTTCATTTCTTTAATGCTCCCGTAACAACTTCCCTAGAAGACATAATGGAGCAGTCTTAAATTTGAATTATGTACCGAAAAAAAAAAATGTCATGAATGTGAAAGCTATAAAAGCAAACCAAGTTCATTTGCCTGCCAATGAAAGGAAGAAAAAAAAAGCAGACCAAAGGTGCAACAGTGGCTTAATGGTAGAATTCTCGCCTGCCATGCCAGAGACTGCCCATGCAAAAAAAAAAAAAAACAGAGGAGTCATTAGTGACAGTATTTTCCAAAATGGTCAAGAAATTTTAGGAAAATTCCATCCAAATAAGTGCAATCTTCCTGTGCTGGTTTGAAGAAGTTATGTACCCCAGAAAACCATGTTCTTTTACTCCTAATCTAATCTTTGTAGGGACAGATGTATTGTTTAGGGCAGGACCTTTTGATTAGGGTACTTTCATGGAGATGTCACTCACCCACTTGTGGATGGGAACTTTTGATCAGATGGGGAGGTGGGTTGTATTCCCTTTAATGGAGCCCTGCATGAAGAGAACAGAAGGCAGAAAAATAGAGAAAGAGCTCAAAGCCGACATAGACACAGCCACCTGGACAGACATTTGGAGATGTTAAGCTAAGAGATGAAGCCCAGAGTTCATCCTGGAGAAGCTAAGTGAGGACCCACAGACACTTAGAGAAAGCCACTGGAATCAGAGCTGCAAGCAACAGAACTGGGAGCAAGGGCCAGCAGAGGTTGCCATGTGCCTTTCCATGTGGCAGGGAAACCCAGAACACCACTGATCTTTTCTTCAGAGTACAGGTATTCTTATATTGATTCCTTGATTTTGACATATTCATAGCCTTAGTATTGTGAACTTGTAACTTAATAAATTCCTTTTGTAAAAGCCAATCCATTTTAGTTATATTGCATTCCAGCGGTTTTAGCAAACCAAAACAGATTTTGGTGCTGAGATTTGCAAATACCAAAAATGCTGGCTTGACTTTATTAAGGTATAAGGGGACAGTTCAGGAAGAATTGTTATATGCTTGATAGAAAACTCCTTAGTTGCTCTGAAGAGACTATTGGTAGAAATCTGAATTCTAAAGATCCATCTGAGGGGGTCTTAAATAATGTGTTATTGCAAACTGGAAGGAAAGTGACCCTTGCTTTAAAGTGGCAGATAATTTGGCAAAAGTGAGTCCTGGTGTTGGATGGAAGGTGCAATTTACTTAGCTGAAGAAATTTCCAAACTAAATGTGGAAAATACAGCTTGGCTTCTTCTTGAAACTTATAGTAAAATGTGGCAGGAAAAGGATAAACTAAGATCTGAAGTCTTGGGTACAAAGAAACCAGAAATTGGTGATCTGGAAAATTCTGGACTTCCAGAAAGTGAGACCTCAGAGGCTAGTGCCCCACATGAGGATTCTATCAAACATGGAAGCAGTCAGCCATTATAGGACAAGCAAAGATTGGAGGTGGAGTTATTCAGACAGGATTTGTGGAAAGTCCTATTGTCTGATAGATTTGACCGCTGTATGCTGCATCCAAGTCAGCAAATTTCTTGTGAGATTTGAAGGAATGGAACCACCGCCAGCATGGACTAAAAGGGACTGAAAAGAGAAATACTGAAGGAAAAATAACTTCAAAGGCAGAACCATGGAAGCTAAGGCCTGGATTCAGGAAATCTTGGGCCAGGAGACTGGATCTACCCACTTATTTGGAGAGGGTGTGTTTGCCCTAAAGTCAGATGGCAGGCCTTCTGCTTCAATGTTCAGGAAGAAATTGATGCCCCAAGACTCAGAGATCATGGAGCACATTCCCTGGGGTTTGGGAGAGCCTGGTGACCATTCCATTGATCTGAAACGGTTGAGCCTGTGCCGCAGAGATGGCAGAGAATCCTTGCTCTGCCCTGATGCTTGGAGGGAGTGGAAGTAAGAACAATGTGGTCTCCCAATGCTTGGATATGTTAAACCGCTCACCCCAGTATTTGGAGAGAGAAACCTGCTGTGTAAACCATTGGAAAGGGGGGACTGCTGCTTTCTCAAGCCCTGAGGCTTTATTCTGTAAATGACCCTCAGACTTTGAAATCTAATGGAGTCTGCCCACAGGTTTTCAGAACTATTTGGGTCTGGTGACCTGGTTTCTTTCCAATTTCTCCCTATGGTAATGTGAATGTTTATCCTATGGCTATCTCTCTTTTTCATATTGGCAGCAGATAACTTGTTCTGAGTTTAGTAGGTTCACAGCCAGAGAATTTTGCCTTAGGCAGACCATTCCTGTAACTGACATTGATGAGATTTTCTACTGTTTTTGACTTTGTACCCTATATGTATTGTTACTGAAATGGTTTGAGGCCTTTGTAATATTTGTGATGGAATGAATATCTTTTTCACATAGAAAAAATGTGTCTTTTTAGGGTCCAGAGGGTGGATTGTGCTGGTTTGAAGCTGTTATGCATCCCAGAAAAGTCATGCTATTTTACTCCTAATCTAATCTTGGTGGAGGCTGACCTACTGTTTAGGGTGGAACTTTTTGATTAAGTTGTTTACATGGAGATGTGACCCACCCAACTGAGAGGAGGACCTTTTGATTAGATGGAGATGTGGCCCTGCCCATTCAAGGTGGATCTTATTTCTTTTACCAGAGTCCTGTATGAAAAGAAAAGACAGAAAATATAGAATGAGCTCAGAGACCACACGGACACAGCTTCTTGGACAGACAGATGTTTGGAGAGTCTAAGCAAAGAGATAAAACTCAGTTTGCCCTGGGGAAGCTAAGTAAGGACCCACAGACACTAGAGAAAGCCACTGGAATCAGAGCTGAAAGCAACAGAACCAGGAACGAGAGCCAGGACAGGTCACCATGTGCCTTCCCATGTGACAGAGAAACCCAGAACACCACTGGTCTTCTCTTTAAAGTAGAAGTAACCCCTTGCTGATGCCTTGATTTAGGCATATTCACAGCCTTAATATTGTAAACTTGTAACTTAATAAATCCCTTTTGTAAAAGCCAATCCATTTCCGGTATACTGCATTCTGGCAGATTTAGCAAACCAAAACACACCCTACAGTGTATAGCAGCTTTATGTCCAGAAAATTCAATGCATAGTAAAGCCATGGGGAAAAAGCACAACTTGACCTTTGTAAAAAAAAGTGCAATTAAGTTCCAGTCTTCGATAATTTTAAATAGATCCACTTGCAGGATGAAAAAATCTCTCTCTCCCAATCACTAAAAGCCAATAGTGGCCTCCAAACCTCATAACAACCACACAGCCCCAGTAGATATTCAAAATTTATTCTATGAAATAATACCTTCCCAGTTAAGAAATGCTATCTTAGTCTTGGGTGACAGATCAGCAGCAGAAATTCTGGAAGGGGGCCTAAAAGGAAATAAGCAGACTAATGAAGCAGTGATTCTATGCTTTGCTGTTATAGAATGAAATTTTATAAAAAACATTTTCTTTGATTTTCCCAACAATCCTGTGAGGAAGAGACCAGCATCTCCATTAACACGTCAAGAAATCAAGTCTCAAAGAAGGTAAGTGGTATTTCTCTAATCACATAGCTTACTTGAGATTGGGGTGAGGTTGGAGTATAATTTCTTAGTCTCTAAATCCTGGCATTCCACCTTACCATGTCTTTCAGTTTGCTAAAGTTGCCAGAATGTAATATACCAGAAATGGATTTTTTTTTTTTGGCACAGGCAGGCACCCGGACTCAAACCTGGGTTGCCAGCATGGCAGGTGAGAATTCTGCCACTGAGCCACTTCACACTGCCCTGGATTGGCTTTTATAAAGGGAATTTATTAAATTATAAGCTACAATTCTAAGGCCATGAAAATCTCCAAACTAAGGCACCTACAAGGGGATAACTTCACTCAAGAAAGGTCAATGGCATCTGGCTTTCTCTGTCATATAAGAAGTGACATCTGTTGTCCTTCTCTCTCAGCTTCTGGTTTCAGGTAACTCTCTCAGCTTCCGGTGTCTAGTGGGGCATTTCCTTCTACATCACCAAACATCTGGGTTGTGGTTTCATCTGTCTGTCCTCTGTGTAAGTTCTGAATGTTCTCTCATAAAGGGCTCCAGGAAAGGATTAAGACCCACCTTGAATGGGCAAATCACATCTCCGTAGAAACAACCTAATCAAGAGGTCCCACCCAACACTAGTTCTGCCCCCACAAGATTCGATTAAAAGAACATGACTTTTGTGGGGTATATAACAGCTTCAAAACAGTACATTATGTTCTTAAAAATTAACAATAAATATGCTCTCACAATGAGACTAATAGTAGTGTTACCCTGAAAAGATGCATTGACTTCTATAAGACAACACTAAACTCTCTGAATATGTCAATATTTACTAGACAAGACAAAAATAATAATGAACAAATGGATTCTAATTTCTGGAAAGAAGCTGACATATATAGGCATAAGACTGGCCAAAATTAAAAACCCAGGTGGCTAGGTAGGCCTGGGTGAAAAAAAATAACTGAAAAATGATAGAAAAATACTTTTTAAACTCATGTTTAACCCAATACTTTTGTTTGGTTTTGTTTTTTTCTTTTTCTTCTTTATCCCATCCTAATTAAAAGTGATCTATTAAAATCCTGAGTCTCCTCAAATTCCCAACACACAAAATCAAGCACAGTGTTTATAGTTCCCAAAGGCTGGAACACTGGCTCTCACGTGAAAAAGTATTACCTTGTATGTGTGTGTGTGTGTGTGGTGGGGTGGGGGAGAGTGTCAGGTGTGGTTGTTGAAAGGTTTGGAAGACACTAATGCTTTTCAGTGGTCGGAAGAGGGATGTTTGACATCCTGCAAGTGGCTATTCTGCTGAGTCTATTTTTTAATTATCTGAAACTAATTAAAGTCTGAACTTTGAATAGTCGCAGAAAGAGAAAGACAGAATTCTCTGCAATTAACATACAGCCCTGGTAAAAGAAAGTATTGCCTTTTTTTTTTTTTTTTGAAATAATACAGATGAATTAGCTCCCTGGAATCTCTAATAAATCCAAATACTAAAAATGATCAAACATTTCTTGGAGAATAACTAAATCGAGGACACTATTCCTCTGTTATGATGAAATACAGATTTCCTATTAATAGGTTTATCTTTCATTTCAAAAGCTTTCATAGAATAGTGCTTTAAAAATAATTTCCACTGGTTAAATTAGGCAAAATAAAAGATACTTCTCTGTGTCTATTGCCTTTTATTTGATTCTGAATTGGATAAATTTTCATTAACTTTAGGCATTTGCATTATCTCTTTTTGAGATAGACAAAAATGCGTCAGTAGGAGTACTGACATGGTAATGCTCCTTGCACCATTTAAATGATCTACTTTGGTTGAATCCTTGACTAAAGATATACTTACTTACTTACTGGTTTTAATTGATTAAGAACTGAGTTGACACAGTGTTTTAGTTTGCAAGCTGCCAGACTGCAATATATGAGAAAAGAACTGGAAGTTTACAGCTCTAAGGCCATGAAAATGTCCAAATTAAGGCAAGGCTATGAAAATGTCCAAATTAAGACACCAACAAGCGGTTATCTTCACTCAAGAAAGACCAGTGAAGTTTGAGGATTCTCTCTCAGCTGGAAGGGCACTTGGTGAAGTCTGTTAGCTTTCTCTCCAGGCTTCTTGTTTCATGGAACTCCCCCTGAGGCATTTTCCTTCTTCATCAGAGGTCTCTGGCTGCGTGGGCGCTATAGCTTTTTCCAAAATGGTTCCCTCTTAAAGGGCTCCACTAAGCAACCCACCTTGAATGAGTAGAGACACATCTCCATGGAAACCATATAATCAAGAGTTACCACCACAATTGGATGGGTTACATCTCCATGGAAACAATAAAGAAGGTCCCATCCAGCAATATTGAATAAGGATTAAGGGACATGGCTTTTCTGGGGTACACAATAGATTCAAAATAGCACACACAGTCTGACCATTTTCATGTGGAGTCTAATAACCTTAGAGAAAGTCATATAGGGAGAATCATTAAAAAGAGTATTTGACTTCAAATAGACTTTGATAGTTAAGGATGCATATTGTTGTCCATAGACTGTCCAATTAAAAATAATATGAAAAGTATAGCTAAGAATTCAAAAGATGACATAAAATGGAAGACTAAAAAATATATTTGGCTAAAGTGAAAACAAGAAAATATAAAGAAACCAACCAACCAACCAAACTAAACCAAAGGGACACATGGAAAACAAATAGTAAAAGGTTATATATAGTCCCACCTCTTTTAGCTTCCCACCTGCTAAAACAAATACCACGCAATGGGTTGGCTTGAAAAATGGAAATTATTAGTTCATGGTTTTGAAACAAGGAAGAAGTCCAAAATTTTACCACTAGTAAGGCAATACTTTCCCCCTGAATACGGTGGTGTCTGGGGCTGGAGGCCAGGGATCCTCTGTCACCTGGCAATGCACATGTACTGTCATCTCCTTTCTCCTCCAGGTTCCATTGGCTTCTGGCTTCTTGCTTCTTCCCATGCTTTCTCTTTTTTGCGTCCAATTTCCTTCCTTTTCACCTATATTGCATTAAGGCCCAGTCTCACTCAGTTTGGGCACACCTTAACTAATAACATCTTCAAAGGTCCTACTTACGAATGGGTCTACACTCACAAAATCAGGGCTTGGGACATAAACATGCCTCTTATTGGGGATAAGATTCAATTTCCAACATCAACCATCTAAAAATGTATGCCACAAGTGATAGGTTTAAGAAAGTTGATGTGGCTATATTAATATCAGAAAAAACAGGCTTCAGAGCAAGGACTAATAGCAGAGATTAAAGTGGAACATTTCATAATGATAAACCAGATAATATGAGATAATAATCATATGGAAATATGTACATAAATATATATATGTCATATACACATGCACATCTCCTTAATCACTACAAAATTTTTGAAACAAAATCTAATGTATTATGAATGATTATTAAAAATCCAGAAATATAGTGGGTGATATTAATTAAACCAGATTGGAACAACATGATCAACCTATTTGACCTAACTGAGTTTATAAAACACTACATTACATATAACCAATCCACATTTCATATATTTCTCAACTGCATTTGCAACGTTCACCCAGATAAACTATATGATGGGTCATAAAACAAGTCTCAAGACACTAAAAAGTGGAAATTTCATAGAGTATGTTAGCTGACAAAAATGGAATTCAATTAGGTATTAATAATAATAAGATACCTAGAAAACACCAAATATTTATAGGTTAAATGCCATACTTCAAACTAATCAGTGACTCAAAAAAAAATTTAAGGAGAATTTATAAAATGTTTCGAAGCAATGGTAATAATATAAAATATGCAAAAATATGTGAGAGGCAGTGCACAGAAGGTAATCTGTAGCTTTAAAGGTCTATATGAGAAAAGACAAAAGGTGTACAACAATGATTTAAATTTGTAAGTTAAAAAGCTAGAAAAAATTAAATCCAAAGTAAACTGAAGGTAATAATAAACAGAGAAGAAATTAAACAGAAATCAAGAAAAGATAGAGAAAATTGACAAAACCAAATATTGATCTTTTAAACAATTAATAAAATTTATAAACCCCTTGCAAGGCTAATCAGATAAAAGAAAAAGGGAGAGGAATAGAGAAAAAACACACATTAAAAATTATAGGGAGAAAAGAGTAGAAGACGGTTTATTCCTCTAGAAACAATAGACACTAAGAGGATAATGGGGGGATTTTATGAAAAATAAATGCCAGTAAATTTGCTAATATATGAAATAAATTAAGATCCCCCAAAAAATTTTTATCAAAATTGACTGAAGAATTACAAAATCTGGATAATCGTGTATGTATGTATTAAAAAATTGAATTAATAGCTTAAAAGTATCCCCAAAAGCAAGCCCAGACCCACATAGTGAATCCCATCAAGCATTTTAAGGTGAAATAATGCCAATAACTCACACACCCCTTTAGAATAGGAATGGCTTCCCATCTCAGTTTATGGGACCTGAGACATAATTCTGTCAAAGATGTTATTAACAAAAGAAAATTATAGACCAATAAATGCATAAATCATCAACAAATTATAGACAAATCCACTTCAGCAAAATATTAAAGAATCATATACCAGGATCATGTAGGCTTTATACAAGGAAAGCATCTATAAAGAAAATAAAGGTGAAAAATAAATTATCTCAATTGATTAAACTACTTGATAAATTTTAGCACTCATTCATGACAAAAACTTGTGAGAAATTAGAAGGAGAATGAATTTCCTTAATATGATAGATGCACCTATGGAAACTTATAATTGCCATTACATCCAATTAAAAAAGACTAAATGTTTTCACCATGGGATTGGGAACAAGGAAAAGATATGTACTCTCACCAACATCTTTCCAATGCTAGAATTACTAGTTACAGGTCCTAGCTAGTGAGTTAAGGTAAGAAAAAGAAGTAAAGACATATATGATGGCATATATATTGAAAAAAAATATCTTTGCAGATACAAAGACATGTCTGCATACAAATTCTAAGGAATCTATACCAAAAATTTACTGGGATTAATAGATGAGCATGTCAAGGCTACATAGCTAATATTTTTAAAAACAATTTTCATTTATAAGCTAGTAACAAACAATTGAACAAGAAATAAAAATGTCATTATGGGCAGTATTTTAAAATAATATAAAATAATTGGAAATAATTTGCAAAAAACAAGGCAAGACCACTAAACTAAACAGTACAAATATTGCTGAAAGCAATAAATAATCTAAATAAATGGAGAAATTTTCCATATTTATGTTTAGAAACACTAATATTGTTAAAATATCCACTTTCCCAAAATTTATCTATACAGTCAATACCATATCAATCCTAATTCCCCCAGACTTTTTGGAGTAACTGACAAGCTGATTCTGAAATTTATATGAAAATGCAAAGGACTTAAAATAGCCAAAATTCTTTCAACTCAACAGTAAAAATACACAATCCAACAAATATAGGGCAAAGACTTTGGCATACACTTCAAAAAAGAAGAGATAGAATTCACTTACGTTTACATGAAACCTGTTCCACAACATTAGCTAACAGGAAAATGCAAATTAAAACCCTGATATGCCACTTCACACCTCTCCCCCATTAGGATAATGAAAATTCCAAATACATACAATACCAAGTGTTAAGAATGTAGAGCAACTCAATCTCTGGGAATGTGCTCCAGTTGGAAAACATTTGGGCAGTGTCTTATAAAGTTGAATATATACCTACCATGTTACATAGCATTCTCCAAAAAAAAAAAACAGAATTGAGCTAGTCACAAAAATTATAGTACTTGAATGATCATATCAGCCTTATTTGTAGCAGCCAAGAGCTGGAAGCAAACCAAAAGCCCATACACAAGTGAATAGACAAGAAAAGTATGATATATGCACATAACAGAATATTACTCAACAACAACAATAACTAAAAGCATAATAAAAAAGGAGACAGCATGAATGCATTTCAAGAAACATATATTAAGCAAAAGAAACCAGATGCAAAAGAATACATGCTGAGTGGGCCATGGTGGCTCAGCGGGCAGAGTTCTTGCCTGCCATGCCAGAGACCCAGGTTTCCTTCCTGGTGCCTGTCCATGTTAAAAAAAAAAAAAAGAGTACATGCTATATGATTCTGTTTATATAAAATGTGGAATTTGCAAAACAACAAGTTTTGTGGTGATAAAACTCAGGTCATTAGTTGTCTGAGACAAAGGATGGTGGATGGATTAACTACAAAGGTACACAGAAAAACTTTCTGGAGTCATAAAAATGTATAGCTTTATTGAGGTGTCAATTATATGGGTGTAAACATTTTCAAAATACATTTAACTATACAGTTAAATGTGTAAATTTTATTGTTTGGAAATTTTCTTCAGTAGAATTGACAAAAAAGAAATTATTATGATAGTCATAGTCAAATTCTATCAGCATCCTTAGTTGATTCAACTCTGTTGACACATATTTGTATGGAGGCTGTCAAACCAACCTTTGTATGCCAGTGCAAAGAAGGATGCAAAATTGTCAGCATAGGGAAGTTATAAAGAATCTGAAAAGTGACTACAAATGGATTTGATGAAAGGAGAATGTAAAAACAAAGGAAGGAAGGAAGGAAGGAAGAAAATTAAAGAATAGGAATGACCTATGCTAAGTGTGGAGCAAAAAACTCTAAAATACACATTTTGCCATGTAAGAAATATGAGGGACAGAGCAATTAGACAAGAATAAGAAATACAAGGCATCAAAATTGGAAAGGAAGAAGTAAAACTCTCACTGTTTGCAGATGATATGATGCTATACGTCAAAAATCCCAAAAAAATCCACAGCAAAACTACTAGAGCAAATAAATGAGTACAGCAAAGTGGCAGGTTACAAGATCAACACTTAAAAATCAATTTGCAATTGCAATCAAAGAATAAAATGTTTAGGAATAAATTTAACTATGGATACAAAAGACCTATAGAAAGAAAACTAAAAGAAATTGCTAAAAGAAATCACAGAAGACCTAAATAAATGGAAAAGCATACTATGTCCATGGATTGGAAGACTAAATATAGTTAAGATGTCAATTCTACCTAAATTGATTTATAGATTCAATGCAATACCAATTAAA
>PVIY010017033.1:0-50345 GCA_004026745.1 Myrmecophaga tridactyla
ATATATATATATATATATATATATATATACACATTAGAGACACACAAAAGCAGATATGAAGAGGCAGAAGAACGAATAAGCGAACTAAAGTACAGGACAACTGATTTCAAATACTCAAAACAGCAAATGGCAAAAAAGATGGAAAAAATTGAATTAGATCTCAGGGAAATGATGGACAAAACAAAGCACTCAAATATAAGAATCACTGGTGTCCCGGAAGAAGAAAACAGTAAAAGGTCTAGGAAGATTAGTTGAGGATATAATGAGGGTAAACTTTGCAACCCTTAAAAGGACATAAATATGCAAATCGAAGAAGCCCAACAAACTCCAAATAGAACAAATCCAAATAGGCCTTCACCAAGACACATACCAATCAGTCTGTCAAATGTTGAAGAGAAGCAGAAAATCCTGAAAGCGGCAAGAGAAAAAACAATCTACTACATACAAGGGAAACCCCATAAGACTGAGTTTGGACTACTCAACAGGCACTATGGAGGCAAGAAGGCAGTGGTATGATATATTTAAAATTTTGGAAGAGAAAGACTTCCAGTCAAGAATTCTGTGCCCAGCTAAACTGTCCTTCAAAACTGAGGGAGAGATTAAAATTTTCAGACAAACAAATCCTGAAAAAATCTGTCAGCAAGAGACCAGCCCTACCAGAAATACTAAACGTAGTTCTGCCAGTTGAAAAAAAAAAAAAGGCAGGAGAGAGAGGTCTGGAGGAGGACACAGAATTGAACAGCAACTTAACAAATAAAAAGAGATAGAGGGAAAAGAATTTATAGATCTGACCAATAAAGTTCAAAGCATAAGATGGTGGATTCAAGAAATGCTTTTTCAGTAATAACTTTGAATGTTAATGAACTAAACTTACAAATTAAAAGATATAAATTTGCAGAACAGATTAAGAAATAAAATCCAGCTGCAGGCTGCTTATAAGAGACTCATCTTAGACACAGGATACAAACAGATTAAAAGTGAAAGTGAAAGATGGAAAAATATGCTCCACGGAAGTTGTAATCAAAAGAAAGCAGGGGTAGCTATACTAGTATTGGAAAAAACAGACTTTAAATGTAAAGATATCATAAGAGACAAAGAAGGACACTATATTTTCATAAAAGGGACAAGTCACCAAGAAGAAATAACAATCATAAATGTTTATGCTGCCAATCAAGGGAGCTCCAAAGTACACGAGACAGACATTTGCAAAACTGAAGGGAGAAATAGACATTTCAACAATAATAGTAGGAGACTTCAATACACCATTTCCTCTATAGAGTAACCAGACAGAAGATCAACAAGTAGAAATGTTAAACAACTTGATAAATGAATTAGATCTAACAGACATATATAGATCTTTACACTACAAAATCCCAGCATATACATTCTTCTCTAGTGCTCACGGAACATTCTCCAGGATAGATCATATGCTGGGGCACCAAATAGGTCTTTATAAATTTAAAAACACTGAACTTATTCAAAGCACCTTCTCTGATCACAATGGAATGAAGCTGGATTTCAATAACCACCAAAGATGAGAACTTTCACAAATATATGGAGATTAAATAAAACACTCTTAAACAACCAGTGGGTCAAAGAAGAAATTGCTAGAGAAATCTGTAACTATCTAGAGATTAATGAAAATGAGAATACACTATATCAGAACTTATAGGATGCGGCAAAGGTTGTGCTGAGAGGGAATTTATTGCCCTAAGTGCCTATATTTAAAAACAAGAATGAGCAAAAATCGAGGATTTAACTGCTCACCTGAAGGAACTGGAGAAAGAATAGCAAGCTAACCCAAAAGCAAACAGAAGATGAGAAATAACAAAGATTAAGGCAGAGTTAAATGAATGGAAGAACAAAAAAACAACAGAAAGAATCAATAAAACCAAAAGTTGGTTCTTTGATAAAATCAATAAAATCATGGGCCACTAGCAAGGCTGACATAAAAAAAGAGAGAAGATGTAAATAAACAAAATCATAAATGAGAGGGGGGTCATTACCACCGACCCTAAAGAAATAAGAAAAACCATACTAGGAACAACTATATGCCAACACACTAGACAACTCAAATGAAATAGACAAATTCCTGGAAACACATGAGCAAGCTTCACTGACACAAGAAGAAATAGAAGAGCTCAACAAATCAATCACAAGTAAAGAGATTCAATGAGTCATCAAAAATTTTCCTACAAAGAAAAGCTCAGGGCCAAATGGTTTCACAGGGGGAATTTTATCAAACATCCCAAAAAGAACTAACACCAATCTGCTCAAACTTTTCCAAAAAATAGAGGAGGAAGGAACACTAACTCATTTTATGAAACCAACATCACTTTAATACCAAAACCAGGTAAAGATGCAATGAGAAAGGAAACTACAAGCCAATCTCCCTAATGAGCACAGATGCAAAAAATCTCAACAAAATACTAGCAAATCGAATCTGACAACATATTAAAAGAATTATACACCACAATGAACTGGAGTTTATATCAGGAATACAAGAATGATTCAACACAAGAAAATCAATTAGTGTAATGTAGCACATTACCAAATCTAAAGGAGATAACCACATGATCATCTCAATTGATGCTGAAAAAAAGATTAAACAAAATTTAACAACCTTTTCTGATAAAAAAAAAAAAACACTTCAGAAGATAGGCATCAAAAGTAACTTCCTCAATATATGAAGGGCAAATGTGAAAAACCCATAGCCAGCATCATACTCAATGGTGGGTAAAAGACTGAAAGCTTTTCCCCTGAGATCAGGAATGAGATAAGGATGCCCTTGGTCACCACTATTATTCAACATTGTACTAGAAGTTCTAGCTAGAGCAATCAGGCAAGAAAAAGAAATAAAAGGCATCCAAATTGGAAAGGAAGAAGTAAAACTTTCATTATTTGCAGATGACATGATACTATGCTTGGAATATCCTAAGAAATCTACAACAAAGTTAGTTGAGCTAATAAACAAAAATTCAGCAAGGTCGAGGGACATAAAATTAATATACAAAAATCAGTACATGTTTCTATACACAAGCAATGACCAAACTGAGGAGTCAGGTAAGGAAAAAATTCCATTCAAAATAGCAACTAAGAATTAGTACCCAGGAATGAACATAGGGACTTAAAGGATTCATACATAAGTCCTTTGAAAACTATATAACATTGCTAAAAGAAATCAAAGAAGATCTAAATAGGTGGAAAGGCATTCCTTGCTCATAAATAGATAGGTTAAATTTAGTTATGATGTCAATTCTTCTCAAATTGATCTATAGATTCAACGTAGTACCAATCAAAATTCCAACAACCTACTTTGAAGACATGGAAAAGCTAGTCACCAAATTCACCTGGATGAGAAAGAAACCCCAAATAGATAAAAGCATACTAAAAAAGAAGAATGAGGTAGGAGGATTCACACTTTCTGATTTTAAAACTTATTATAAAGCCACAGTGGTCAAAACAGTACAGTACTGGCACAAAAACAGAAGTAGTGGCCAATGGAATTGAATCGAGACTGCAGAACTAGACTACCAGATCTATGGTCAACTGATTTTTGACAAGGCATCCAAACACACTGAACTGGGACAAAATAGTCTTTTTCAATAAATGGACATGGGAAAACTGGATATCAATAGCCAAAACAATGAAAGAGGACCCTTACCACATATTCTATACAAAAATTAACTCAAAGTGGCTCAAACACCTAAATATAAGAACTAGTACCATAAAGCCTCTAGAAGAAAATGTAGGGAAACATCATCAAGACCTAGTAATAGGAGGTTGCTTCCTAAACTTTAGACCCAAAGCACAAGCAACAAAAGAAAAAAACAGATAAGTAGGAACCCTCAAAATCAAATGCTTTTGCACCTCCAAAGACTTTGTCAAAAAAGTGAAAAGGCAGCCAACTCAATGGGAGAAAATATTTGGAAATCGCACATCAGATAAAGGTTTGATATCTGTATACATAAAGAAATCATACAACACAACAACAAAAGAGCAAACAACCCAATTTTAAAATGGGATAAAGATATGAATAGGCATTTTTTTGAAGAGCAAATACAGATGGCTAAAAAACACATGAAGAGTTGCTCATTCTCATTAGCTATAAGGGAAATGCAGATCAAGACTACAATGAGATACCACCTCATACCTTTAAGAATGGCTGCTATTGGTAGTTCATTGGTAGAATTCTTGCCTACCATGCAGGAGAGCTGGGTTCAATTCCTGGCCCATGCACTTCCTTCCCCAAAAAAACAAACTAGCAAAACAAATCAAAAAAACAAAAAAATTCAACAACTGGTGTTATAATAATGGGATACTCACATGGAAAAATAATGAAATGTGACCATACCATACAGCATATCAAAAAAAAAATGTCTACTATTAAACAAACAGGAAACTACAAACATTGGAGAGGGTGTGGAGAAACTGGGACACTTATGCACTACTGATGGGAATGTATAATGGAACAGCCGCTATGGAAAACAGTTTGGCAATTCCTTAGGAAACTAAATATCGAGTTGCCCTATGGCCCAGCAATACCACTACTTGATATATACCCAAAAGAGCTGAAAGCAGTGACACAAACAGGGATTTTCACACTGTTGTTCAAAGGACCATTATTCACAATTGTCAAAAGATGGAAACAATCCAAGTGCCCATCAACAGATGAATGGATTAACAAAATGGTATATGCATACAATGGCATATGCAGCAGTAAAATGAAATGACATCCTGAAGCACATGACAAGATGGATGAGTGTGGAGAACATAATGCTGAGTGAAATAGGCCAGGCACAAAAAGACAGCTACTGCATGACTCCACTTCTATGACCATGGTAAAGGTAAAATTGTAGGCTCATAATACAGAATATAGGGGATTTAGAGATACATAGACGCTAGAGATGGGTGAATGGTTAGCTAATGAGGTTGAACTCAAATGTAAGGGAATAGACAGAAGTGAAGGTAGTTCACTAGTGAGTCTATAAGTAATATAACCATATTAAAGATAAACATGATTGAAAGGGGTTGTATAGACCTATGGGTCCCACTGATTAACACTACAAATATAAATAAGTTCTTGAATGAACTACTCCAAAGGTATGATTCTTATACAAAGAGTATTTAAATTCAGCACATAGGGGGAAAACTGCTATTACACGCTATGGGATATGTTTAACAGGAAAACATTAGTAGTACCACAGGAGGAGCAAGAGTTAAGGGGAGGTTTAGACTTCCTATTTGGTGAGTGAGGTTTATTGGTTATCCTTCTCTTGGGAACAGTGAAATTATGTAAAATTGAGAGTGTTGATGGAGTGTGGACATTGGAGATTATACATGCCTAATGAATACAGGTGGCTGAAAGTTGCACTGAATAAGAAGTAGACTGGCGAATGATGGTGTATACATATGATCAAATATTGTGCTGCTACAAAAAGGAACAAAGTTGTGAGGCATGAAACACTGTGAATGAACCTGTGGGACGTCTGGTGAGGCAAAATAAGTATGGTTTCATTTAGAAAATGCTTGTAAGAAAACAGGGGCCTAGACTGTAAAGTCTTGTAGCAGTCACATTTTGTCTAGAGTGGTAATTATTATTTCTGGATTTGAGAGGCTGTTTATATATAACTTGGTATTTAGAGATAAGAATGAAGGTGATCAGGTCAGTATTAAGGTAATTCAGAACACAGGGGTAAGGAAGACATAGTCTATATTCTTAGAACCACATCTACCCTCTGAGAGCAAAGGAACAAAAGTTTATTTTGTCCAGAAACTAAATCTTCTGTAGCACATAATCTAACTCAACCTATCTAGGTAACTCATATAAACAACTGAAACACAGGGAGTCCAGAATGAGAATAAAGGATTTTGCTGGTTTGAAAGGACGCATGTACCCTAGAAAAGCCATGTTTTAATCTTAATCCCATTTTGTAAAGGTAGCCATTTCTTCTAATTCCTATTCAGTACTGTAAGTTTGAAACTATAATTAGGTCATCTCCCTGGAAATGTAATTCAATCAAGAGTGGTTGTTAAGCTGGATTAGGTGGAAATATGTCTCCACCTGTTTGACTTGATTAGTTTACTGGAATCCTATAAAAGAGGAAACATTTTTGGAGAATGCAAGAGATTTCTGAGAGAGCAGAGAATGACACAGCCACAAGAAGCAAAGAGTCCACCAGCCAGCGACCTTTGGACATGAAGAAGGAAAACGCCTCCTGGGGAGCTTCACGAAACAGGAAGCCAAGAGAGAAAGCTAGCAGATGATGCCATGTTCGCCATGTGCCTTTCCACTTGAGAGAGAAACCCTGACTGTGTTCACTATGTGCCTTCTCACTTGAGAGACCCTGAACTTTATCGGCCTTCCTGAACCAAGGTATCTTTCCCTGGATGCCTTATCTTATCTTTCCCTGGATGCCTAATCTGGAGGCTTGATCTTGTGAAGCTTATGTAGGTAGTGGAGAAGCTTAGCCAACCTATAAGTATACCTCGGAGTTACGTCTGAGGATCTCTTTTATTGTTCAGATGTGGCCTCACTCTTTCTAAGCCCAACTCTGCAAGTGAAATGGACATTTCTATAGACTTGTTTTAATTGGGACATTTTCTTGGCCTTAGAACTGTAAACTAGCAACTTATTAAATTCCCCTTTTTAAAAGCCATTCTGTTTCTGGTATATTGCATTCCAGCAGCTAGCAAATTAGAACAAGGACATTTAATCCTGTATAGCTTAATGTAAGGCCTGGTACATCCCAGAATGTATTAAGCAGATAATCAAAAAGTATTGGCAAAGTTCCTTGAAGGGTGGGAGAAAAAATATGGAATTATTAAACTTTACCACCAGGGAAACCCTAGATACTGGGTCAAACATAAGGGACACCCAAATCAATAGGCCAAGCCCTTGATCTTGAGGCTTGATCTTGTGAAGCTTATGTAGGTAGCGGAGAAGCTTAGCCAACCTATAAGTATACCTCGGAGTTACTTCTGGGGATCTCTTTTGTTGCTCAGATGTGGCCTCGCTCTTTCTAAGCCCAACTCTGCAAGTGAAATCATTGCCCTCCCCCCTACACAGGCCATGACATACACGGGTGAAAGTCTCCCTGGCAGTGTGGGAGATGACTCCCAGGGATGAATCTTGGCCCTGGTGCTGTGGGATCAACAATGCCATCCTGACCAAAAGCGGGGAAAGAAGTATAACAAGTAAGGTATCAGTGGCTGAGAGAGTTCAAATAGAGTTGAGAGGATACTCTGGAGTTGACTTTTACACAAACTCCAGTTAGATACTGTTACCTATCATAACTTACCAACCCCCAACCAAAATCATTGGCCAATCCTAAAGAATACCTAGGGCAATATATAAGATTCTACAAAGGCTCTATGCACTAGGGTAACTTTCCAGAAACCTATAACCTCCAGATGGGTCCCTGGACCAGATAAGTCCTGAAACCTAGAGGGCCCAGCCTCTTCAGAGCATCAGCTACTTCCATCTCCCTACCCCTTATTATTGATAGCCCCTTCCAACATGAAAAAGTTAGAATGGGCATAGCCCAAACACCCCTAAAGAGTGGGAGAAAGATCAAAGGTGGTGGTGGAGCTATACAGAGAAGGTAGGGTTTAACAAACAAGTATGAGTGCTGAATCATTATACTGATATTCCTTTTAGTTTCCAATATCTTAGAGCAGCTAGAAGTAAAAATCTAAAATTGTGAAATTGTAATCCTTATCGAACTCTGAAATCTGTTCTACAACTAACTGTTGCACTGTTCTTTGAAATTTATTGTTTTTGAATACATGTTATTTTTCACAAAAAAGAAGAAAAAAGTCGATTGTGATGATATAAAAATATATATTCCTTCTAGCCTCCAATGCTCTGGAGCAGCTAGAAGGGAAAATCTGAGATGATGGTAAGGTAGCCCATGACAAACTGTGGGAGCTGTCCTGTAACTACTTACTGAAGAGTGCTTTGAAAACTACTGCTTTTTTATTTCTTTGCTTTGTATATATGTTGTATTATACTATTAAAAAGTCAAAAACAAAAAAGAGTTACTAGTTAAGATGTTTGGCAAACTATGGCAATTGGCAATATCTAGCTGCAGCTTCCATAAGAGTAGCCACCAGAAAAGCTTCTTGACATATTTGATCTCTTTTAGCCACTGATGCCTTATTTTGTTTCACATCCTGTGATGCTTAGATTCTGGTGTCAACTTGGCCAAATGATTATGCTCAGTTGTCCAGTCAGGCAAGCACTGGTCTGCCCATTGTCACAATGATATTTCCAGGTTGGTTGATAAACAGGAAGGCTGGGAAATAAAGTCATCAGTCAGTTGACTGCATCTGTGGCGGATTATATTGGCAATCAACTAAGGCATGCCACTCACAATGAGATAATCCAATCAGCTGGAGGCTTTTAAAGAAGAGAGATTCATTGTTTCTTTACTCAGGGAGCCTCTCCTGTGGAGTTCGTCTAGATCCTTCATTGGAGCTGCCAGCTTCATAGCCTGCCCTACAGATTTCAGATTTTTTCATTCCCAAGGTTGTGTGAGGTATCTTTATAAATCTCATATTTGCAGATAACTCCTGTTGGTTCTGTTTCTCTAAAGAACCCTAAAGCCAGACACATCCCTGGGAGTCATGGCCCTCATTGTCAAGAGGACCCTCACCCCTGAATGCCATGTCCCATGCAGGGAGGTAGGCAATGGTAGACAGTAGATGAAGCTCTAAATATCATCTTTTACCCTGTGTTTGGTTTGCAAGTTGCCAGAATGCAATATATCAGAAACAGAATGGCTTCTAAAAGGGGGAATTTATTAAGTTGCAAGTTTACAGCTCTAAGGCTGTGAAAATGTCCAAATTAAGGCAAGGCTATGAAAATGTCCAATCTAAGGAATCCAGAGAAAGATACCTTGGTTTAAGAAGGTCAATGATGTGCTGGAAAGGCACATGGCAAGATCTGCTAGCTTTCTCTTCAATGGCTTCCCCAAGGCTTGGTCCATTCTGTTGGCTCTGTCGGTTCTGGTGGCTTTAAAGCTTTTTCCAAAATGGTTCCCTCTTGAAGGGCTCCAGTAAGCAACTCCACCTTGAAGGGAAGGAGACACATCTCCATGGAAACCACCTAACCAAAAGTTACCACCCACAATTGGGTGGGTCATATCTCCATGGACACAATTCAAAAGCTCCCACCCAATAATAGTGAATGAGGATTGAAGAACTTGGCTGTTCTGGGGTACACAACAGATTCAAACCGGCATACCCTGTATTCTCTTTTACCTTAGTCCCAGAAGATTGACTTCATTTTTATCTCTAATTGAAGCCTGTCTCTTTTTCATTTACGTTAACTGTTATTGTATGTAGCATTGCTAACTTTCAGGGCTGCAGAACCCAGTTCTGAATCCTAAATGTCACAGAGGTACTCAAAGCTCCAGGGAAATACCAGCATATACACATATAACTCAATATCTTAGAATCTAGAAATACACTCACAACTTCAGACTAAATATGGCGGCTGTAAGAGCTTAAAATCTACACTCCAACTTTCTTAAAAGTATTGTCTAAAAGAGACCATAGCATATTTGTTCTTTTGTTTCTCGCTTCTTTTATAAAACACATTGTTCCCAAGGTTCATTCAGTTCACTGCTGTCGTGGTCAGGTCCATGTGTCAATTTGGCCAGGTTGTCTGACTTGGCAAGTGCTGGCCTGTCTATTGCTATGAGGACATTTCATAGAATTAAATCATAATCACAATAGCTGCATCCACAGCTGATTTCACTTTTAATCAGCCAAGGGGAGTGTCTTCTGCAATGAGTGATGCTTAATCTAATCACTGGAAGCCTTTTAAGGAGAATTCAGAAAAGACAGGCTCTTTTTCCTGCTTCGGCCAGTGAGCCTCTCCTGTGGGGTTTGTCCAGACCCTCCATCAGAGTGATGACTAGGGCTTCACAGTCTGCCCTACAGATTTTGGACTCTATGTTCCCATGGTTACATGAGAGACTTTTATAAATTTATATCTACAGATATTTCCTGCTGATTCTGTTTGTCTAGAGAACCCTAGCTAATACAGCTTGGTACCAGGAGTGGTTCTTAAGAAACACAATCTTAAAAAATGTGTTTTTACAATTGGTTTTCTACTCTGACTGGACTCAAAGGCACTAAGGACTCTGATTCCCATAATGAGAATGATACTGCTAATCCATGGGGTGAATTGGTAAAAGAGATAGTCAAAATACCACTATTAGATTTTTCTAATGCTTCGCTTGTACGAAGCCATGCTTTGGGGGATAATGTTTTTGACACCTTTACGGAGTTTTGTGGAAAAAGGAAGTATAGAGATGTTGGCTGGTTGTTGTTAGATACACTGTATACATTAATGAGTGAAAGGGATGGGTTTAAGTCTTCAAATGAGAAGCTTATGTGCCATCTGATAGATGTAAACGTTTCTATGAGTGTCCTGAAGGAAAATCTTATTACCTCTAGCTGTAGACTTGAGATCTCTGAAAACCAGACTCAGAATCTTATTGTTAGAGTAGCAACTTTACAACGTAAACTGAAATCTCAATTTTGTATGGTGTCTGCCGTTAAAGTGAGGGCATTGATTGGAAAGGAATGGGACACTGAAAAATGCGATGGGGACATATGGATTGATAATGATGTTGGTGGACAGGCTGAACCCTAGGTCATGCTGAGTCTTCTCTAGATAATCCTGTAATAGCCTGCCCTGAGGACATAGCCGCCCCACCTCCCGCCTGCCCTGAGGAGTTGGCCACCCAACCTCCACCTGAAAGAATTAGCTCTAGAGTGATTAATCCTGGTTCACCAGAAAAAACTGAAAATGAATGTCCTGAAGCAAATGGCTTGGAAGATACTTCTAATTCCATTCATGACCCACCCCCACCACCCCTCATTTCTTCCAGATCTATAACTAAAGTCCCAACAGGCCCCAAAAGGTGAGGTACAAAATATCACCCATGAGGAGGTACATTATACTCCAAAAGAACTGTGTGAGTTTTCCAATTTATATAGACAGAAACCAGGGAATATGTGTAGCAATGGATTTTAAGGGTGTGGGATAATGGTGGGAGGCATATAAACCTGGATCAGGCTGAATTTACTGATATGGGCCCACTAAACAGAGATTCTGCATTTAATGTTGTAGCTCAAGGGGTTAGAAAAGGCATTAAGAGTTTGGATAGTTGGCGGAAACATGGATCAAAACATGGCCGACATTACCTGAGGTTGAAATGCCAGAACTGCCCTGGTGTAATGTAGATGAGGGGATCCAGAGGCTTAGAGAGAATGGAATGTTAGAGTGGATTTATCATGCAAAGCCTGCACTTACACCCCAGAAATGTCTGGAGGATGGACCTTTAACCAGAACTGTGAGAAATAAATTTGTGAGACTAGCGCCATCATCCCTGAAGAGCTCTGTAGTTGCATTTCTCTGTAGGCCAGATATTACTGTAGGAACTGCTGTCACTGAGCTGGAAACCTTAAACACAATGCGGATAACCAGATCTCAGGTTGGCAGAAGCCAGGTGGCAGCACTTAATTGCCAAAGACAAGATGGACGTGGCTATCATAATAGACAGCAGATTCAAAACAGGAGTCAAAACAATCTGACTCACAGAGACTTGTGGCATTGGCTAGTAAATCACGAGGTACCTAGAAGCATAACAGATAGACAATCTACTAAATTCTTGTTTGAGCTGTATAAACAAAAGGGTTCTAGGTCAAGCGAACAGAAGTCTAACTTGAATTACAAAAACAGAATCATGGCCCCTTAATTAATTTCCAGACTTGAGACAGTTTACAGATCCAGAGCCCCTTGAATGAGGGGGAGGCCAGGTCCCTTTGAGGAAGCACTCTGTTAGACTACAACAAATTTATACTACTAATCTTCTTCCGAGCCTTCCCCAAGGAGACTGGTGGCCTTTTACCAGATTAACTGTGCATTGTGGAAAAGGAAATGATCAGATATTTGGGCAATTATTAGACACTGGTTCAGAAGTGATGATAATCCCAGGGGACCCAAAACATCACTCTGGTCCACCAGTCAGAGTTGGTGCATATGCAGGTCAGGTGATCAATGGAGTTTTAGCTCAAGTCCATCTCACCATGGGTCCAATGGGCCCCCAGACCCCATTCTGTAGTTATTTCCCCAGTTCCAGAATGCATAATTGGAAAAGACATACTGAGTATCTGGCAGAATTCCCACACTGACTCTCTGACTCATGGAATAAGGGATATTATGGTAGAAAAGGTCAAGTGGAAGCCACTAGAACTGCCCCTATGTAGCAAAATAGTAAATCAGAAGCAATACCGGATTCCTGGAGGAATTGCAGAGATTACTGCCACTCTCAAGGACCTGAAGGATACAGGTGTGGTGATTCCCACATCCCCATTCAACTTTCCTATTTGGCCTGTGCAAAAAACAGATGGGTCTTGGAGGATGACTGGGGAGTATCATAAGCTCAACCAGGTGGTAACTCCAATTGCAGCTGCTGTTCCGGATGTGGTATCATTGCTTGAGCAAATCAGTACATCCCCTAGTACCTGGTATACAGCTATTTATAGCTGGCAAATGCTTTTTTCTCAATAGCTGTTAGTAAAGACCACCAGAAACAGTTTGCTTTCAGCTGGCAAGGTCAGCAATATACTTTCATGGTTCTACCTCAGGGATATATCAACTCTCCAGCCCTATGTCATAATCTTGTCTGCAGGGATCTGGATCGTTTCTCCCTCCCACAAGACATCACCCTGGTCCATTATATTGATGATATCATGTTGATTGGGCCTAGTGAGCAAGAAGTAGCAACTATTCCAGACTTATTGGTAAGGCATTTGCATGTCAGAGAACAGACATAAATCCAACAAAAATACAAGGGCCTTCTATCTCAGTGAAATTTCTAGGTGTCCAGTAGTGTGGGGCCTGTCAAGATATCTCTTCTAAGGTGAAGGATAAGTTGCTGCATCTGGCCCCTCCTATGACCAAAAAAGAGGCACAACACCTAGCTGGTCTCTTTGGATTATGGTGACAACATATTCCTCATTTGGTTGTGCTACTCGAGCCCATTAGCGAGTGACCAGAAAAGCTGCTAATTTTGAGTGGGGACTTGAACAAGAGGAGGCTCTGTGACAGGTCCAGGCTGCTGTACAAGCTGCTCTGCCAATTGTACCATATGATCCAGCAGACCCAATGGTGCTGGAAGTGTCAGTGGCAAATAGAGATGCTGTCTGAAGCCTTTGGCAGGCCCCTATAGGAGAATCACAATCCAGACCCTTAGGATTTTGGAGCAAAGCCTTACCATCTGCTGCAGACAACTACTCTCCTTTTGAGAAACAACTTTTGGCCTGCTACTGGGCCTTAGTAGAGACTGAACACTTAACCATGGGCCAACAATTTACCATGAGACCTGCGTTGCCTATCATGAGCTGGGTGTTGTCTGACCAAGTCATAAAGGTGGGTGTGCACAGCAGCACTCCACCATAAAATGGAAATGATACAAGATAGGGTCAGAGCAGGTCGTGAAGGCACAACCAAGTTACATGAGGAAGTGGCCCAAATGCCCATTGTCTCTACTCCTGCCATATTACCTTCTCTTTCCCAGACCAGAGCTATGGCATCTAGGGGAGTTCCTTATAGTGAATTGACTGAGGAAGAAAACACTCAGGCCTGGTTTACAGATGGTTTGGCACAATATGCAGGTACCACACAGAAATGGAAGGCTGTAGCACTACAACCCCTTTCTGGGGTGTCCATGAAGGGGAGTTGTGAGGGGAAATCCTCCCAGATGGCAGAACTCTGAACAGTGCAACTGGTTGTTCATTTTGCTTGGAAGGAGAACTGGCCAGAGGTGCATTTGTATACTGATTCATGGGCTGTTGCTAATGGTTTGGCTGGACAGTTAGGGACTTGGAAAGACCATAATTGGAAAATTGGTGACCAAGAGGTCTGGGGAAGAGGTATGTGGATAGACCTTTCTGAATAGGCTAAAAACATGAAAATATTTGTGTTTCATGTGAATGCACACCAGAGGGTGACTTCAGCAGAGGAAGGTTTTAATAATCAAGTGGATAAGATGACCTGTTCTGTGGATACCAGCCAGCCTCCTTCCCCAGCATCTCCTGTCATTGCCCAGTGGGCTCATGAACAAAGTGATCATAGTGGTAGGGATGGAGATTATGCCCGGGCTCATAACATGGACTTCCACTCACCAAGACGGACCTAGTTGCAGCCACTGCTGAGTGCCCAATCTGCCAGCAGCAGAGACCCATACTCAGCCCCAGATATGGCACCATTCCCTAAGGTGTGGCAGTGTGCTGGTTTGAAAGGAGGTATGCCCCCTAAGAAAAGCCATGTTTTAATGTAAGTCCCATTTCATAAAGGTAGAATAGTCTCTGGTCAATACTGTATGTTTGAAACTGTAATGGGATCGTCTCCTTGGGTGATGTGATTTAATCAAGAGTAGTTGTTAAATTGGATTAAGGGATGATATGTCTCCACCCATTTGAGTGGGTCTTGATTAGTTTCTGAAGTCCTATAAAAGAGGAAACATTTTGGAGAATGAGAGATTCAGAGAGAGCAGAGACTCCTGCAGCACCACAGAGCAGAGAGTCCACCAGCCAGTGACCTTTGGAGATGAAGAAGGAAAACGCCTCCCGGGGAGCTTCATGAAACCAGAAGCCAGGAGAGAAAGTTAGCAGATGACGCCATATTCGTCATGTGTCCTTCCAGCCAAGAGAGAAGCCCTGACTGTGTTTGCCATGTGCCTTCTCACTTGAGAGAGAAACCCCGAACTTCATCGGCCTTCTTGAACCAAGGTATCTTTCCTTGGATGCCTTTGATTGGACATTTCTTTAGACTTGTTTTAATTGGGACATTTTCTCGGCCTTAGAACTGTAAACTAGCAACTCATTAAATTCTCCCTTTTAAAAGCCATTCCGTTTCTGGTATATTGCATTCTCGCAGCTAGCAAACTAGAACAGGCAGGTTGATTACACTGGACCACTACCTTCATGGAAGGGGCAGCAATTTGTCCTGACTGGAATAGACACATACTCTGGATATGGGTTTGCTTTCCCTGCATGCAATGCTTCTGCCAAAACTACCATCCGTGAACTTAAACAATGCCTTATCCATTGTCATGGTATGCCATGCAGCATTGCTTCTGATCAAGGAACACACTTCACAGCAAATGAAGTGCGGGAATGGGCACATGGTCATGGAATTCTCTGGTCTTACCATGTTCTCCATCATCCAGATGCAGCTGGATTGACAGAATGGTGGAATGGCCTTTTGAAAATTCAATTACCATGCCAACTAGGTAGCAATACCTTGTAGGGCTGGGGTGATGCTCTCCAGGAAGCTGTGTATTCTCTGAATCAGCATTCACTGTATGGTGCTATTTCTCCCATGGCCAGGATCCATGGGGTCCAGGAACCAAGGGGTGGAAATGGGAGTGGCACCACTCACTATTACTCCTAGTGATCTACTAAGAAAATTTTTGCTTCCTCCCCCTGTGACCTTGAACTCTGCTGGTCTACAGGTTTTAGTTCCAAAAGGGGGAGTGCTTTCACCAGGGGAAACAACAATGATTCCATTGAACTGGAATCTAAGACTGCCACCTGGTCACTTTGGACTATTCATGCCCCTGGATCAACAAGCCAAGAAGAGGATTACATTACTGGCTAGGGTGACTGACCCTGAATATCAAGGGGAAATAGGACTGCAACTACACAATGGCGGTAAAGAAGAGTTTTCCCGGAATACAGGAGATCCCCTAGTGTGTCTTCTAGGTACTACCATACGCTGTGATTAAAATCAATGGAAAACTGCCACAACCCAATTGGACTACGAATGGCTCTGAAACTTCAGGAATTAAGGTTTGGATCACCCCACCAGGCAAAGAACCACAGCCAGCTAAAGTGCTTGCTGAGGGTAAAGGGAACATGGAATGGGTAGTAGAAGAAGGTAGTGATCAATATGAACTACGACCACATGATCAGTTACAGAAATGAGGACTGTAATGCTGTTTTGTTCATGTTATAGTATTTAAGTTGTAAGATATCAAGTTTAAGAATGCATATTATCGAAGGACTTGCACTCTATTCTGGGTACATTTAATGTGTTTCCAGTTGTATGCAGGACATTTGAGTATTGTTAGGTGAGGAAAAAATGTGTCTTTTATTGTCTTCTATGTAGAAATTAAGTAAGGTTTAAGGTGATGTGTATAGCTGCCAAGTTGACGAGGGGTGGACTGTCATGGTCAGGTTCATGTGTCAACCTGGCCAGGTGGTGGTACCCGTTTGTCTGGTTTGGCAAGCGCTGACTGTCTGTTGCTATGAGGACATTTCACAGAATTAAATCATGATCACATCGGCTACATCCACAGCTGATTCCATTTTTAATCAGCCAAGGGGGGTGTTTTCTGCAATAAGTGATGCTTTTTAAGGAGGATTCTGAAGAGACAGTCTCTTTTTCCTGCTTCAGCTGGCAAGCCTCTCCTGTGGAGTTCATCCAGACCCTCCATTGGAGTTGTCAGCTTCACAGCTTGCCCTACAGATTTTGGACTTTACGTTCCCATGGTTACGTGAGACACTTTTATAAATTTTATATCTACAGGTATTTCCTACTGATTCTGTTTCTCTAGAGAACCTTACCTAATACAATTGCATGCCTCACAACATGCTTCTTTTTCTATAGACACACAATATTCCATCATACAAATATATCACAGTTCGCCTTTCAGCTTCTCAGTCATTGTACACTTTGGCTCCCTCCATCCATTACACATCATGGATAATGCTCAAAATAAACAAACCACGTCTTACAGTGTCCTCATTTAGTTGTACAATTAGCAGCACTCTCAAGTTTAGAGAATTTTCCTTGGTCCAAAGAGGTAAAAAACTAGAGAACACAGCTTCGCTAAATATCAAATCAAAACTTCCCCTAACTCTTGTCTCTTCACCCTCCCCACACACAATTATTTACCCTGGTATTGCTGTGGTACTGTTAATGTCTTCCTGTTAGGTACTGGCCATAGCATGCAATTTTACTTTCTCCCCCATAGCCCTCTATTATTGACTCTTTAGACAAGGGCAAACCTTTGAAGCAGTTCACGCGAGAATATATTTACAATTGTAGAGTTAATCAGTGGGATACATGGCACTATAAATCCCTTTCAATCACAGTCACCTTCAATATGGCAATGTTACTCATAACCCCACTAATTAGTCACCATCACTTCTATCAGGTCCTTTACATTTAAGTTCAACCTAATTGGGTAACCTTCCCCCATCTCTAGCTTCTGAGTACCTCTAGGTCCCCTATATTCTACACTGTAAACCTCTGAGATTACCTTTACTAGAGTCATAACAGCGAAATCATACAGTATCTATTCTTTCGTGTCTGACTTATTCCGCTCAGCATTATGTCCTCAAGGTTCATCCATGTTGTCATATGCTTCAGGGCTTCATTTCATCTCACTGCTGGATAATATTCCATCGTATGTATGTACCACATTTTGTTTATCCAATCAACTGTTGATGGACACTTGGATTGTTTCCTTCTTTTAGAAATTGTGAATAGTGCTGCTAAGAACATCGGTGTGCAAATGTGTGTCTGTGTCACTGCTTTCAGCTCTTCTGGGTATATACCTAGTAGTGGTATTGCCAGGTCATAGGGCAACACAATTTTTAGTTTTCTGAGGAATCACCAGTTTTCCATAGCATCTGCACAATTATACATTCCCAAAAACAGTGATTAAGTGTTCCAATTTCTCCACGTTCTCTCCAACATTTGTATTTTTCTGTTTAATGGAAGCCATTCTTACAGGTGTGTGAGGTGATATCTCATTGTCATCTTGATTTGCATTTCCCTCACAGCTAATGAAGAACAGCATCTCTACATGTGCTTTCTGGCCATTTGTATTTGCCCTTCAGAAAAGTATCTATTCATATCTTTAGTCCGTTTTATAATTGGGTTGTTTAGATTGTTTGCTCTTTTGTTGTTGAGTTGTATAATTATGTACACAGAATATCAGACCTTTATCCAATATGTGGTTTCCAGGCAATGGTTTCTTAGACTTTACACTAAAAGCATGAACAACAACAATGAAAATAGATAAATTGGGACTTCATAAAAATTGAAAACATTTGTGCATCAAAAGACTTCATCAAGAAAACAAAAAGACAACCTACAGAATGGGAAAACATATTATAAATCATTTATTTAATTAATGGTTTGTTATCTAGAATATATAAAGAATGCCTACAACTCAACAAAAAAAACAACCCAGTTAAAAATAATTAATTTTGAATACTTTTCCAAAGAAGTTATAGAAATGGCCAACAAGCACAGGAAAAGATGTTCAGCATTCTTAGCCATGAGGAAAATGTAAATCAAAATCATAATGAAATACTATGCCATACCCACTAGAATGGCTACTATTAAAAAAACAAACAAAAATAGGAACCGTCATGCACTGTTGGTGAGAATGTAAAATGGTGCAGGTGCTGTGGAAAACAATGTGGCTGTTCCTCAGAAAGCTAAGTATAGGATTACCATACAACCCAGTAATCCCACTGCTAGGTATATACCTAAAAGACATATACAATGGAATAGGATTTGGCCATAAAAAGGAATGAAGTTCTTATGTGTCTACAGCCTAGAAGAACCTTGAAGTCATCCTATTGAGTGAAATTAGCTAGAAACAAAGGACAGATATAAAATAATAATAATTTGCAAATTCATAAAGTCAGAGGCTAGAATACAGGTTACCAGGGGCTGGGTGGGGGTGGGGAAGGTGAAGTTAGCACAAGTCTTTGGACTATACTTCATAGGATAATTACAATAGTACTGTTTCATCATTTGTAAGGAAGTTACCAAACTAAGGCAAAATGTTGATAATGTGGGAAATTGTGTGTAAGTGGGGCAAGTACATGGTAAATCTGTACTATCTAAATGATTATTCTGTAAGCCTACAACTGTCATAAAAAAAAGCCAAAAAAAATAAAAAACAAAGATTAACAAAGCAAATAAAAATCACCATCTCCTATGACAGAAAATCTTTTCCTGATAAAAGAAAAAAAGTTGACAGAACAAATAAATCGAAACTCACACTTAACAACACAAGCTTGATTTAAGGGAGAGGTTGTTTGGTTTTGCTTTGGTTTTTTATGTGCGTTCATTTTTTGACTGACGGATGTTCCGCTGTTACTTCCATGTGGTTTACTCTGTTCCGGAACGATGTAGAAATGGACAAAGGAACTAACTTTCTCAACAACCTACTGAGCAACTTTAGGCAAGTTTTTTCCCCCAAAAGCCCACTAGTTCCTTGTTGTAAATCTCGCTTTGGAGTAGGGTAACCTCAATATCCCAGCCAGGTCTAAACATGCAGGATTTTAAGAAAAGCATAAAGCAGAAAACAAAGTAAAGAACTCTGTTTCCAATGAGGAAGGTAAAGGGAAAGACAAAGAAGGGGCAGGCAAGGGGCAGATTTTAAAGCACCCCGGACAGTGCCTGGATTCCATCAACAATCTGAACGAGCAGGAAACACAGCAGCTATCCCCAGAGTATAGCCCTGACACTCCTTGATGCCACACTTTGATTTCAACCTGGAGAAACCTGGCCCAGACTCCTGACCTATCGAACTGTACATTAATAAATTTGTATTAAGTCACTAAGTTTGTGGTCATCTGTTATGGCAGCAACAGATAAGTAATACAGATTTTGGTGCCTGGAAATATGGCTGCTGTGACAAATACTCAAACAACAAGAAGTGGCCTTGGAATCAGGTAATGGGTACAGGATGGAAGAATTCTGAGAACCTACTTTACCCAACCCCAGGCCAGGTAAACTGCCAAGTTTCACCCTGTTTTGCTAGCTAGGAAAAGAGAATGTTGAAGACACATCTGGGGAGAGGCCAAGAGAGCCCAGGCTCCTGGAAGAAAGCAGGCAGCCAGGAAGAGAAAGTCAAGCCAAAACTTCTCCCACAGTCCTCTCAGCACAACCCCAGAGCCACACAATCTTCTTTCAGTGTAACTGATACTGGTCAAAGGGTGTAAGCTCCAGATGTATGTGAAAATGCCTATCTAACACAGACAAAGAAGCCAGGCAATGGTGGCAGGCAAAGGCAATGGGAGAGGTCCTGGCAGAAGGGAAAGCTGGAGTATGATAAAAACAGTAAAAATAAGAATGGACCATGCAAGATTCTCTACGTGGGTAACAATGAATTTCTCTGCTTTATAAACAAGGTAAAAGGGCAGAGAAAGATTCATGTGACTTGAGTGCAGTCCATAGCAAGGAACTGGAAGAGCTGGGATGAAAGTCAGACCTGACTCTAAGCCTGCAGCCCATGTTAGCAAACTGCTACCAGAGGACAGGACAAGTGGTGAGGCCCTGACCCAAATAATACCTGAGTCAGAGCCTGAAAGAACTTTCTATTAAGGTGCTAACACTGAATATACTAAAACCCACTGAGCTGGACAACATAAATGGGTGAATTTTATGTTATGCTTTTGGAGGTGTGGTTCCTTAAAAAGCAGAATCCTAAAGAGTGACAAATGCACTTCTGTCTATGGGAAGACACATTAACCATAAGAGCTGCACACAAGTAACAAGGAGGGCTGGCCATATGCAGGAGACAGAGCAGATGACCTCTGAGGAGACCTCCAGGAAGGTGGGGCAAGAATAATCTGGCAGAGAAAGTAAAGCACAGTTAGGACTTGCATGAGCCAAGGACAAATACCCTGAGTTCAGTTTAACTTGAGGCCCCAACCCTTAACCATGACCGCAGAGCAGAAGAATCCAAAGAGTAATGGGGAGGCTGGGGCAGAAAGGGGAAGGTAGTGGAAGAGAGGTCGGGCCACAGGCAGCCCCCATAGCCTGGAAGGCCAAGGAGAGCCTCTGACAGCGTGCACAGAGGGCAGCCAAACAGAACCTCCCCAATCCACCTCCTAGTAGAGTCCTGCTTCTTGGGCCACTGCATGCCTGTGTTCAGTTCTGACCCCTGGAGCAGCACACTTCAGTCCTCCCTGACAGTGCTCCCAAAGTAGATACCCACTGTCATCACACTGCCTGGCAGCTCTCCATCCTCCAGGAAGCAGCCCTGTCTCAAGCAAGTGCCTAAGATGGTGGGGTGTGCAGAACATTCTCTCTCCTGGTTGTTTTATGGTTTCTCAAAGTCTTCCACAAAACTAAAGGAAAGCTCTATTCTAAACCATAAACTGCCACTCCACAAAAGGGGTTTAGTTGCCAAAACTGAAAAATAAGGGGATAGCGCATAAAAATCTGGGTTTCCAACTTCTCTTGGAAAAGCAGGAAGACTGGCCTTATGAAACCCCAATGCCACAGGGCCGCAGGCTCTTCAGGTAGCACCTCGCTCCATTTCTTCTCAGTGCCCACGCTTGTATAGAGCCCTGTTAGAGCCAAACAACGGGATACAGGTGTGACTCTAAGATCAGGACTGAACACAGCTCACCAAAGCACAGCAACAGGATTACCACTAGGGGCAGCTGCCACTCCCCTAATGATACCTCTGCCCACTCCCTGCCTGTCCCCTGGAGGCACCTGAGTCTGTGACAGCCAGGTGCAGAAATGGTGAGCAGGGGCATGTCTGGACTCCAACACCCATGCTCTAGGCACCATAAGTGTAGCCCAAATTTCATTAACTTCTTAGCAGGCTGATCTCACTGCTGCTTCCTACAAATATAGTCAACTACAACTCTCTGCCTTTCCCCCACATGTGCTTCCCTCTGGCCTTATGCACCTGCATTGTCAGCTTAAGTAACAAGAGGACATTTATTCCTCTTAATTCGCCTGGAAAATACTATGTTCCCATCAGAATTTGCTTCTCAACCTGTGTTGACACGTTCAGGTGAGGTGGCAACATACTCCCCACGGGTGCTATGTGTCATCAATTTGTTTGTCCCCATCTCTTGGAATAGCCCCAAGCCTCGCTTAAGGAGGTCTGTACCTGGAAATTTCATGCAATCTCTGAGGGCTAGCAAGCAAACATGGTGATGCAATAGGATCTGACAAACAGTGTTGCTGGCTCAGCTGCAATTTACAAAATCCTCTGTAGGTTTACAAAATCCTCTGTAGATTCACCTTTCTACATGGAATATCAGAGTCTTGAGTCCTGATGGACAGGCTTGGTGAAGTCAAAGATGACCTGTGATTTGTGAATCCCAAATGGGGTGACAGTACCCACACAGGAATCAAGGTAGTCCCTCCAATTTAAGAAAGTCAAACAGCAACAAGCATAGCCTTTTTAGTGACTGCTTCTTGCACATTTCGTGTTTCTTTAAACTGGGGGTCCTAAGCTAGAGGTGTCATCATTTTGGCACTGAAAAAATTCAAGAAACAAGTTAAAAACATTTGAAAACATACAGCAGGGCTGGAAGAACACATTGGGCTCCTGACTGCTCAAGGGGTGCCCTGTTTCTCCACCCTGCCTCCCTCATTCTTCAGCCTTGGAAAGGAAAAAGGAAAATGGACTGAATAGAGAGTTTGTAAATTTGTTTACAATCCTCTTATTGAAAAAGCAGCTGTTACATTTTCACTCTTCACTCTTAAAGAGCTACATACAATGTTAAACAGCTATTTTCTCTTCTCAGACAGAGCTGTGTTCCTAAATAGAAAGAAGTTTCACAGTGTACAATTACTGTGCCAAAAAAGTTTCTAAAGCGTCAGGGAAAATGGATGCCTAATGGAAATAATTAAAAGCTTGCCCTGGTAGGGTAAAGCACTCATCTTATCTATGTTCCACCCTGAATAAAAGGATTTAACAACCAAATTGTCCTTACAGCTCTCCATTATATGGAAAGGCAAGGGCTTTGGCATAAAATCTCCTTGCTGAAGCCACAATTTTAAATGTACACTTTTCAGTCCTTGTCCAGCTACCAATTCTATCCCTTTGTCACTCATTTTCATTTCTTTCTAATTCTATGACTAAGTTTATATCAACTACTTCACTCACACAGACCCCCATGACTTCTTCACAAAAGCAGAGCTAAACAGCCTTTCATGCCCAGGTTCAGGGGACCTGCCAAGATATCGCCAGGTGTCCCTTCCACGGCTAAAACCAACTGTCTGCCTTCTGTTCTGCTCATCAAGTAACATATCTTTCAGGGCTTCCTAAATGTTTTATACAGTTGTCACCTTTCTGCTTCCTTCAAATTCCTTTGCTTCACCCACTATAGACAAGGCTTTCCTGCCTTCCTTATACCAAACCCTCAATGTTTAAGGTAATCAAGAAGATAATCAGAAGAAATACTAGAATCTATCAGAAAATAAATGAAAAATAGAGAATTACAGAAGAAAAACAAAGAAAACAGCTATAGTGTTATAAATAACAAATGAAGGAAGATGAGTGACAAGAACTTACTTCGAAAGAGAATCATCAGGTATATACAATAAGGATCAAATAAATATGAAGGGAGGGCAGGCAACAGTGGCTCAGTGGCAGAATTCTCGGGGCCTGCCCATGTGGAAAAAAAAAAAAAATATATATATATATATATATATATATATATATATATATATATATGAAGAGAAAGAAGAACAGAAGAATATGTACACATGTCCTGGCACCCTACTGATAACCTATAAATATTTCCAATATTTCTATCAACATATAAGACAGTTTCACATCTTTGAACTTGTCCTATGGGACATCTTTGTTCTCCATGGAAACTCAAACTCGTGAAATTCAGAATGCAAAGTTGAAAAAATAATCCTAAAAAGGATTATGCTTCAGTTGTTAGCTAACAAAACAAGAGCATACTTAAATTCTGGAAGGCTGGAAGAGGAAACAAAAGTCAAAAGCCTATGGTTTCTTTGATTAAGCATGGACAACTGGTTTCCTATGCTTCTCCCGCCCTAGCAGAAAAAACCTGCAAGGCCAATTCTCACGCCAAAAAAAGAAAAAGCCAAACAGTATCACTCCTGTTCTCGGCTCTCTGTTAGATGCCGAGAGTATTTTCCGGCACCGCGCAAATGCAAGGCTGTGGCCCAGGTAGCGCTCCCGGGGACTCAGGTAAGCCTGCAAAAGGACTGAGCATGGGGAGCGGAGAGCAAGCAAGCCATCCAACGCTCTGGAGAATGTCGCCGGTGAGGGGCAGGAAGGGTCAGCACTGCAAAAGGCACTCTCAGGTCCCCCGAAGGCCGGGACGCTGCGATTGTCGCCTCTACCCTGGCGCTGTCACTATCGTCCTGCTTGTTGGGAAGTGGGGATCCCCGCCCCTGGCGCGGACCTCCCCGCGCGGCCCGACTCCAGCGTCCGCGTCTGCGGGCCCGGCCTACCTGCCGTCCTTGGCCTCCGGTGCCTGGCCATCGTCCGTCACCACCTGCGGCCGCAGGGGCCGACGCTGCCGCAGCCCGTCCGCCTCGCTCATGGTGCAGGTGCAGGTGCAGGCGTCACCCTTCCGACCACAGCGCGGAATGAGCTGCTCATACCCTGCTCAGGAGCCCCAGCCGTCCTCGCCCGGATGCCGCCCGAGTCCCTCCCGGCCCCGCGTCGCCCTCTAGCACCGCTCTCGGGCCCGCCCCGACTGCCCCGCGGCGCACAGAAATGACGCCAGACCAAGTACCGAATCTGCAGCGCCGGCCCCGCCCTTCCGGCCGCCAGCCGGCAAATTCGATCAGAACCGTTAGTCTGGGTCGGCGTGGAGGGCGGGAAGCTGGGCCGGGCTGGGGTGAAGGGCGGGGAGCGGAGAGCCGGGTGGCCCTCGCCGGGCGCCGATCTTGGCCTGGGCTCCAGAAGAGTTTTTCCTTTAGTGAAGGCCATGTGTTGAGTATTCAATCTTTACGTGAAGGTTACAATAGAAAGACATTTAATGAAGGGTATTCAAGAGTTATCCTCAGAATAAAAAGTGAATAAAAACTTCACTAATATAACGTTTAAGAAAGCATGATTTTGCTTGTTTCCCGGACCATGCACCTCCCAAAAAAAGAAAGCATGAAGCTGGATTGTATGGTGTGTAAATAAAACTTTAAAAATGTAAAAAAAAAAAAAAAGAAGCATGAAATCGCTTGAGGACTGGAGATAAAATATGTAACTACTAAAATTTCCCAAACGTTAGGGACTCACAAGTTAATAGGCCAAGTTCTCATCTTGAGGCTGGTTCTTATGAAATTCATTTCTGTAAAGAAGAAGCTAAGAATCACTTCCAGAGAACCTTTTTTATTGCTCAGATGTGGCATCTCTCTCTAAGCCCCATTCTGCAAATAAACTCACCGCTGTTCCCCCCTACTCAAACATGGCTCCCAGGGGTATAAGTCTGGCCCTGGCATCTTGGGATCAACAATGCCTACGCGACCAAAAGCAGGAAAAGAATTGTAAGAAAATAAGCTTGCAGAGGTTAAGAGATTTCATTATAGAGTCAAAAGACTATTCTGGAGGTTACTCTTATGCGAGCTGCAAATTGGCACAGTAGCCAAGCCCCAACCAGCAGTATTCCTGAAAACCCTAAAGAATACCCAGGGCTTTAGCTGAGATTCTATAATAGTTTCACTCAATTTATTTTTCAGAAACTTAGAAACTTCAGATGGTTCCTAAGCCAGAGAAGTCCTAAAACCGGAGGTACTAGTCTCCCCAAGAGCATCAGCCAGTTGCATCCCTCTATTCCATAATGTCTACACCCCTTCTCAACATGAAGAAGTTAGAATGGTCATTGCCCAAATATCCCTAAAGATTGAAAAAAGACTCAATTGAGAGGGATGATTTGTAACAGAAAAGATAGGATTTAACAAATGAGTATGACTACTAAATCATTATATTGATATTTATTTTATCATTATGTATTTATTTTATCATAATCATTATCATTATATATTGATATATATCATTATATCTAATACATATCATTATATTGATATGTATTAGAGCAGCTAGATGGAAATAACTGAAAATCTGGAACTGTAACCCATACCATACTTTGAAGTTTGTTCTATAATTACTTGTGAAAATGTGCTTTGAAATCTATCACTTTTATGCATATATAGTATATTTTACAATAAAGAATGTTATGTAAAAAAAAGAAAGAAAGTAGGAAGAAAACGTCTTCAACAGTATTTTAGGCGAGCTAGGTGCTGGGAGATTGATGATGGTGAATAAGCTCAGACAAGGGCCATCTCTTACAGAATTAAACTAATAGGAGAAATAGTTAAGATCAGATCATCATAACGATTAACATAAAATTTGAAACATAATAATTGCTTGAAGGGAGGATGCACTGAAAGTTGAATGGAATTGGGATGGGGGGGAAGATGCGGCGGGGTAGAAGCAGAGAGGCAGATGGCTGATTTCCAGGCAGAGGAAACCCAGTCCTGTTGCCAGTGGCACTAATCTCTGAAAAAGGCATGTTCCAAAATGGGGTAATAAGAGTAAAATTATTTGCTATCACAAGGAGGCCCTTCTAATGCAAACTTGCTGTTGCCTTTCTCATGGCTGAGTGGCACTAAAATGCCAAATGAATGTTCCATATGAGCAGAGCCATAGAACCAGCATAAGAGAAGTGGAGCATTCGTATATAAATCTACCTGTGTAGTGACCCCAGATTATACTACAGGCATGGTAACATTTTAATTCATGCAATGTCATTAAATGTAGCCTAAACAGGTATAACTCAGGGGGCGGTTTTAACAAACCTTTCATGACGTGGCCACCCACCTCTCTGGATTATCCACATCCTAAATACCTGATTCAGACACTCAGAATAGCTTGCTATTTCTGATTCCAGGGCTCCCTGCCTTTGTCTGTATTATTCCTTCCACCTTCACTTTGCCAAAACTTTTTTTTTCTTATCATTCTGAACTCACTTCAGATATCATTGCTGAAAATCCCCCAAATTTCCCAAGCAGAACTTCTTCTTTGTTTCCAAGGCAGATTGAACATGACTTAACTGTAGCCGTGAGCCCACTGCATTGGAAAATACGAATTGTAGAATATTATTCTCTGCTCATTGTTAAAGTCACGACTGGAAATAGCCAGGAACACATCTGTAGTAAGTATAATAATATCAATAAATTTAGGTGTCCTGAACCAACCTGTGAGACTCCTCAAAACACGGGAGTCAGGGAAGGGTACTCCTGCGGTTTGGGGGGATGGGAGTTAGACATAAGATGGTCTTGACAGGGATTGGTCAGAATCTGTTAACTAGAGAGTCTTTATCTTTGAAACCCATGAGTCCAGGGAGAATTATTGGTAGAGCAGCTTGAGGTCTTATTTTGGAGCATATGGGCTTGAGGGCGCTGGTGTTAAAACAGTCTGAGCTATCATTTGTGTTGCATAACACAAGTCAGCGCAGTTTTTATATTGATCACTATGGTAAAGTCTGCTTATTTGTGGTTTGTTTCAATTCTGACTCCCCGCACTGCACCTTCTATTCTGCCTGCCAGCCAGGTTGATGCTCACCTTCTCTTCATGGCTAAACCAGGTGCTGGCAAGGAACTGAGTCCACTGTGTTTGCTTGGACAGGGTTTGTCAACCCCATCTGTTATATAAGTGAGCCCAAAATGGCCTAGGTGGTGGCCCTGTGCATCTGATAAAGCACCGCAGCTGAGGTCCATTAGAAACACTTGCCGGTGCCAAATTAAAATTCTCACACACCCAATTGTTTAAAAAATAGCCAAAATAAATATAACAAAATAAGGTATCATTGGCTAAGAGAGTTCAAGTAGAGTCGAGAGGCTGTTCTGAAGGTTACTTTTATGCAAGCTTCAGTTTGACATTGTTAATTGCCATGGTTTGCCAAACCTCAACCAAAACTATTCCTGTTAAACCTAGAGCTCTATCTGAGAGTCTACAAAGGCTTCACGCACTATGATTACTTTCCAAAAACTACAACCTCCAGATCGTTCCTTGGCCACCTAAGTCCTGAAACGCAGAGGGGCCAGCCTCTCCAAGAACATCAACTATTTCCATCCCCCATCCCATATTATCAACCCCTCTTTCCAACATGAAAAAGTTAGAATGGGCATAACCCAAATACCCCTAAAGATTGGGAGAAGAGTCAAAAGAGAAGGAAGAGTTATAACAGAGAAGACAGGATTTAACAAATGAGTATGATTGCCTAATCATTATATTGATATTTCTTTTAGTCACAGATGTCTTAGAGGAGCTAGAAGGAAAATCCTAAAATTGTAGACCTGTAACCCAGACCAAACTCTGAAATCTGTTCTATAACTATTTGTTGCAATGTACTTTGAAATGTATTGCTTTTTTTAAATATATGTTATATTTCACAATAAAAAATGTTTTAAAATAGCCCAAATGAGCAGTCAACCTCAGCACTACTGAAGTTTGGGACCAGTTAATAATCTGTTGTGGAGATTGCCCTGTGCAATGTAACATCCCTGACTTCCACCCACTGGATTCCAATAGCAACCCCTTGCTTGTGACAACCACGAATATCTCCAGACACAGTCAGCCCTGGTAGAGAACCACTGGATTAGGCCAACCAGAACCCATCCCTGGAACTGGGAATGAAACTACTTCCACTGCAGCAATAGTTAACACAAGGGCATTTACCATAACAAAATCAGGGTTCTGGCAGCAAGGAAGAAGAAGGAAATGAAGACTAAGTGTCCAGCCAGCAATCTGCCTTGCAGCCAGAACTAGAAACGAAACCCTATTTCCATCCAGGACTTTTTCCCGAATACCATGCTGTTTCTATTTCTCCCACAGATATCTCCTGAAAGCCTTCGAGAGACACTCAGCTACGTGCTGTGACAAAACAAAGGTGGGATAAGGTGGGCCAAGCTGCAGGGCCTTTATAATCTGGGAGGGGAGATGAGAAGCATCACACCCACTATAAAACAGGGCCACAAAAGAGCTCAGGCTTCCTTGGAGTCACAAAGAAGAGCTAGTCCCATGGCGGAGAGCCATCAGAGAAGGCATCTTAGAAGAAATGGCATGTGAACCAGACCTTGGATAAAATTACTATGGGGTGGGGTGGGGGTCAAGGAAGGACACAATAGATTCAAGGGGAAGTATGGCATATCCTGGGATTGGTAAACAAAGATGCAATGATCAGGGGTAGACATCCTGGTTACTGAGTCATCAGGGAAGAAGAGTCTGAAAGCAGCAAAGAGCAAGAAGTCGGCTGAGGTTCTTCTTCTACTGGCTCCTCCTCTGTCCATGCATCCAGAGAGCAGGAGAAAGAGTGGCTGACTTTGAAAAGGGTTTCAAGTTAAGTTGCTGTGTTGTGATGGGAAATTCTGGGACAGTGAGAGTGGGCATTTACAGAATGTCAAACAGCTTGTTCACAGTAGGAAAATGTCTTAGACAAAGCTCATTTGGTTGTAGGAAACAGACATCCACAAAAAGCAGGTGAAGATAAGGGACTTCTTGGAAGGAAACAGGGATTCATTATGGAACTCGAGCACAGAAACTGCAGCCAGGCCTTATAAGGAACTGAAACCAGGATTTGGAAAGAAGGGCAAAGTTATAGCCCACATCCTTCGTGCCTCATGGTGCTTGTCTCCGTGTCCCCTCCATGCTCCCATGACAAACCCTGTCATTTGGCTGACCTCCTCCTCTTTTGCTGCCATCTGCCCTAAAACCTGGGGAAGATAAATTGTCACCTTTCCAGCTACTGTTGTAGCTGAGGTGGCCCTGAGCAACTTTCTGGCCATGAGATAAAAGTAAAAATCTACCAAGAGCATCTAGGAAAGTTTTTTCTTTTCTGATGGAAGAGACATGTGATTGGCACTGCCCACTGCCCCCTAATTCCTACCCTGGATCTGAGAGTTACACTCAGAACACAGCAGCTTATGATCACACTGAGGAGAGGAAAACCTAAGTCCTTGGTGACATCATTGAGCTGCTGATCCCTGCCAGCAACCACCTTTTCTGGGCTTCTGGTTACATGAGAAAAATAACACCCTATGCATTCAAGTCCCTACCAGTTGATCAGTTTACATTCACATCTGAGGGCATCCTGATACGCCAGCAGTCTCTGCTCGGATGTGTCCATGAAGAAAATTATTGCCTCAAGTGCTTCATGATTCTCCGTTCCAAGGGCCCTACAATGATTGATCACACAGTCTTTGTCCCAAGTCCAAATTCTTGGAGTAAGAATCTGATGGTTCCACGTTCAGTCAGATACCCACAAATGGTCTGTGGCAGAGGACAGGATACCATGGCCTCCTGTCCACCCAGCAGGAACCAGCAGAGCAGACTAGGGGACAGGTATGCATAGGACAGGACTGGAAAATGGGATTCCGGGCATTCAAGAGCAGACAGTAAGCATGAAACGAGACAATGAAATGGAGAAATAAGATAGAGGCTAAAAGCACATGGTGACACTGGAGAAGGAACAGAGCAAGTAGAGTTTTGTTACAGGAAGAGTAACAAAATATGTATTATGGACAGTTTGTCTGGGGAAAACTGCTTTAATCACCCTATTGAGGAGGATTCTGAAGGTCCACCCACACTTGGCAGGAAAGACCTTCTGCAGTTAGTGTCTACCACGGATCTGGGCACACGTATCCGTGATCCTTGCTGCAAAGTGAACTCGCCAGCTGCACTGTTCCCTTGGGAATCTTAATGCTGGCCCTCCTTGTGGCAAGAGGCACTCACTAAGCACGTGTTTCATTACAACTTGAAGGCAACGCAGTCATTTTCCTTTTGACAATTACTGCCCTGCCTTTTTCCTTCCAGTGGGACAAACTTGTAAAAGTTAAATGTCCCTGTTTAAAAAGTTGAAAAAGGGATCAGACTTTGACTAGAGATATGAGTGGAGTTGATCTGGATAGGGCTGGGGTAGATCAGAATACAGGGTAAAGAATGATATCATCCATATTTTAAAACTTGAACTTCTGTGTGAGACCAAAGGGAGAAATGTTTATTTGATGCAAAATTTATATTTTGGGTAGTGCATTACCTAATTAGTTGAACACCATGAGTACATGTAATCTTGAATAGGGTGTGATATCTTGTTGCTTTGTCCAGGTTAGTGTGATGTCCCGATATATCCCAGATTGATTTAGGCAGTGCAAAAAGAAGTATCTGCAAAGTCCCGTTGGAGGACTGGGGAGAAAGGAGGAAATATGCAACTTCCCCATTTGGAGATTTCCTGATCTTCTCGCAAACAGTAGGGCAACCAAACCAATAGGCTGAGCCCTCAATCTTGGGGTTCACCTCTATGAAACTTATTTCTGCAAAGGATAGTCTAAGCCTACTTAAAATTAGGTATGAGAGTCACCTCCAGAGAACCTCTTTTGTTGCTCAGATGTGGCCTCTCTCTCTCTAAGCCAACTCAGCAGATGAATTCACTGTCCTTCCCCCTATGTGGAACATGACTCCCAGAGATATAAATGATGATGGGGCCCAACATCATGGGAGTGAGAAAGCCTTCCTAACCAAAAGGGGGAGGAGAGAAATGATACAAAATAAAATTTCAGTGGCTGAGAGATTTCAAACAGAATTGAGAGGCTATCCTGGAGGTTATTCTTTTGCATTATATAGATATCCCTTTTTAGTTAATGGTGTGTTGGAGTGGCTAGAGGGAAGTACCTAAAACTGTTGACTTATGTTCCAGTAGTCTTGCTACTTGAAGACAATTACATAATGATGTATCTTTCACAATGTGACTATGTGATTGTGAAAACCTTGTGTCTGATGCTCCTTTTAACCGGGGTATGGACAGCTGAGTGAAAAATATATATATATATGGGTTAAAAAAATAAACAACAAGGGGGATAAAAGGAAAAATAAATTGGGTTGACTGAAATACTAGTGGTCAATGAGACAGAGGAAGCAAGGGGTATGGGATGTATGAGTTTTTCCTTTTCTCTTTTTATTTACTTTTCTGGAGTGATGGAAATGTTCTGAAAGTGATCATGGTGATGAATACACAAATATGTGATGATATCATGAGCCATTGATTGTACACCATGTATGGACTATATGTGTGTGAAAATTCGTCAATAAAAATGTTTTTTTTTAAAAAGAGTTAAATGTTTTTCAAACTCTCAGTAATAAGAAATGAGTGATGTTTGGGTGAGATAATTTCCTTCTTTAGTAAAGGAATCAGCCCAGGCTGAGTGGCAGAAAGACTAGAAAATCCAGGATCACCCAGCTAGGGGTGAAAATTCAATAAAAGATGGCGATATTGATTATTCTAATAGGTTTTGGAAGCATCTTAGATGCTTAGATGTTTCCTGGCTCATTAACAATGATAATGTACCAGGATGGCCAACACCCAGTTTTCTTCCCTTTTCAATGTCTGGGTTTATTTAGGATTCTTGCCTTCTAGAATGTCACTACTTTAGCCTACCTTGGCAGCCCTTTGTCTGGTACAGGGTCACCAACCAATTCCTTCTTTGTTTGGCATTAAGACTATGGCAGGTGGCAGCTTCAGCTTTACATTTAGCAACAACCACTTTAATAGACTCAAATGTAGGTGCAGGGAATCCACAAATGGTGACTTTAGAGGGTAACAGAGGACTTTTTTGCATGGCTGGTAGGGAACAAGTTTTGGAATATCCCCTTGAGTCTCCCCCATGTCTAGGATAAAGGAGAAGAAGAGGCTGGGCAAGTGAGCAAAAGACTGACACAACTTTTTTCCATCCCATTGTTTGCCCCCAGAGAGGACAGGCAAGGACAGAATGAGTCCTGGTCAATTCAGTTTGAATGAAAACTAAACTGCAGATTGAGCTAAACAGGAGGCAGGAGTTGGAGAAGTGGACTAAGATTCAGATCTCCCAACGAACCCCGAGTCTCCCATGGTGGTACCTGCAGTCCAAGGCAGCAGGTAGGAGAGGGCGGGTCATCCAATAGCCCACAGGGGTTGGTCGGCATTGCTGAATTCTGTACGGTTCTGCTCTATTTATTTGGCAGCAGGTCATTTCCTCATCCTCCCACAGAATTCCAAAACCTGAGCCTGCCACCTATCTATACTGCTTTTCTGCACTGTGCAAGCCAAAGCTCCATTCTTTACACACATCAGTGTGACAAGTGTGACATTCATTCATTCATTCATTCATTCAACAAATATTGAGCACTTTCCACATATCAGGCACCATTCTGACCACAGGCTCAGAGGTCATTCCTGGAAGACAGAAAATGCATACATACCTCGCAGAGGGGCTCAGAGGACAGGGAGTTGGGGGTCTTGCTGCTTCACAAAAGGTGGTCAAGGATTGAAGCAATGACACTAAACTGTGACTAGTAGGCTTACTGCATGGGCTAGTGGCAACTCCTCTGAGGCTTTGTGAGTGACTTGTCTATTAGCTGGACGTGAAAGTGAAGATAACTTCGAACAGGGGTCCTTCCAGTGTTATCTGTAGTGTTTATAAGTAAGTGAATGCAGCTGTGAGCTGTGAACGCCACTTTTGTTTCAGTAAGTGACACAGAGTTCCCATTCTACAGGGGAGAGAGTCTGATTGGAACACAAGCATTTAGAATCTATGGAGAGAAGGTCTCCTGAATTCAGAAACTTACTTTAAGTATTTACATTTTTTTCAAGGACACAGTTACTTTTTCCATTCTTTGTCCAACATTCACACACCAGAAAGACAAAGCAAGATGGGTGACTACTTCTTCCTCTTCTCCCACTCCACCATTCTCCTTTCCCATTTTGTCCTTTTCCTCTTAAGCCACCTGTGCCAGGAGGACTGTTAGAGATGTTGCACTCCTTAATTAAAGTATTATGGCCGTTGCAGCTATTGGACTGGAAGGCATAACGTGGTGTGCTGGTTTGAAATGATGTGTGTACGCTAGAAAAGCCATGTTTTAATCCTAATCCCATTTTGTCAAGGTAGCCGTTTCTTCTAATCCCTATTCAGCCTTGTATGTTTGAAACTGTAATTAGATCATCTCCCTGGAGATGTGATTTAATCAAGAGTGGTTGTTAAACTGGATTAGGTTGAGGCACGTCTCCACCCATTTGGGTAGGTCTTGATTAGTTTCTGGAGTCCTATATAAGAGGAAACATTTTGGAGAAGCGATTCAGAGAGCAGAGAAGAACGACATAGCCACGAGAAGCAGAGAGTGCAATCAGCCAGCGCTTTGGAGATGAAGACGGAAAACGCCTCCCAGGGAGCTTCCTGAAAGGAAGCCAGGAGAGAAAGCTAGCAGATGATGCCATGTTCGCCACATGCCTTTCCAGATGAGAGAGAAACCCTGACCCTATTCACCATGTGCCTTCTCACTTGAGAGAGAGAGAGACCTTGAACATCATTGGCCTTCTTGAACCAAGGTATCTTTCCCTGGATGACATTTTTATAGACTTGTTTTAATTGGGACATTTTCTTAGCCTTAGAATTGTAAACTATCAACTTATTAAATTCCCCCTTTTAAAAGCCATTCCATTTCTGGTATATTGCATTCCAGCAGCTAGCAAACTATAATACATGGGAAGTTGAATAATCAGGTATGCTGGGCAGTGGTGACGCAGGTCTCAGCTGAGAATAGTGAGTTGTGGCTGGAGTTCATCTGTGTCCCTCATGTGCTGAATGTGGAGACAGGGGTCCACAACCTGGACTGGACATTGGAGTCTTCTGGGCAGCTTCAGACTATACCAATGCCCCATCCCAACTCAGACACTCAGATGTCACTGGCCTGGGGAATGGCTTAGGCATTGGCAGTTTCAAAAACTAAAATTGAGCATCACTGCTTAAAGATGAAATAGGAAATCGAGAAAGATGTACAGTCTCCCAGTTTGGACTCTTGGGGTCAGAGTTCAGTATCCCCATGAAAGGAAACCCTGGCAAACCACCACTGCCACATTGCATTGGAAGCCTGAGAGGCAGCTTTGGGCTGAGGGGGTGGAGACCCCAATGAAACACCCCCTCCTCTGGGCAGGGCTCTGGAGGGCAGTCGTCTCGAGTGGGAAAACAGATTCTGATCGCGAGTGGGTGAGGGACAGCTTCTGACGTGCTGGCAATGTGCCACAGCATGAATTTGGTGGTGGTTGCCTGGGTCTTTGCTATCAATCTCTTAACCAACATGATGTCAGAAGAGTGTTTTTCAAGTTACCAATATATATAACTCTTTGTAATTCCTGAAATTACAAGTTATTCTTTAAAAATTTGCAACGATCTTCATGTTCTCTATTCATTTGCTCATTATTGTGGATATGTGGAAAAAATGTTTAATGAATAAGAACTATTAAGCATCATAGTATTCACAAGCAAGTGTAGCATATAGCATATATTTAAACACTGGGAATCCCAGTAAACACTATTAAGTAGTATTCAGATAACCTAACAATCAGATCTCCTAGCAAAGTTCAAAGAACCGCATGTTGAAATTGCCAATATAGGGACTTCTTTTGCTTTCAAAACTTCCATTTTTGGAGGATCATGTGTAGAATTTGTATGATGTGTAGAATGGATTAAAAAATATTTATTGGGGTGGGCCACGGTGGCTCAGCAGGCAAGAATGCTTGCCTGCCATGCCAGAGGACCCGGGTTCGATTCCCGGTGCCTGCCCATGTAAAACTATATATATATTTATTGTATTAGCAAGAATGACTCATCACTTGGGGAGGGCCAGGAGCACACACTTAAACCACGGTACAGGCACACGCAAGAACTAGGCAGCAACCTGCTTCTCCTCTTATCAGGAAATGCTGGCCTGACCTTCGAGGCCATGGTCGGTATTTTCTGCTCTTCTTTCCACATAGCATCAGTGGATTCCTTGAACAAGTAGAGTCTCTCTGTTATTATTTAAGCTTTAACTCTCCTAAAAGAATTATTACACTTTTTCTCATTTTCCTAATGCCTCAACTGATTTTTCTTAGAATCAGAAAAATATAAATTTCCCAAGAAATTCCAGAAAGGAGTTTTGACATAGACTCACTAGTCCAAAGCTTTAAAATGTTATTGAGAGAAATTAAAGGGGTCTAAGCAAATGGAGGGATCTGTATTAATTGAGTTTAAAAGATTCGATATTGTAAAGATGCCAATTCTCCAGCTAAAGTGATCAATAGATTCAGAGCAATCCCAAACAGAATCCCAACAATGTGTGCATGTGTGTGTGTAACTTAAGCTGATTCTAAACTACATATGGAAATGGAAATGGCCAAGAATCGCCAAAAAGGAAAACACAATGAGAGGACTGGTATATAGTGCCTGATGGAATTTTGATTTGTGGCACCACAGATCTTTAAAAATGGTGCAGAGTCCATTGGAAACAAAGGAAACAGGAGACTACTCCCCAAACCCCATTCAAAACCAATTCATGTGCACTGAAGATTCAAATAAGAATGGCATAACAAGGAGGAAAATATCTTCATGACCTTAGGAAGGAGAGATTTCTCCAGAGTACTTCAAGAATCCCTACAAATAAATGAAAAAAAAAACAATAGAAAAGTGAGCATGCAATTTAAACAGGCATTTTAGCGAGAAGACCAATAACAAATGAGATGGTGCTCAATCTCATTGTTAATCAGGGAAATGCCAATTAAAATGCAATGAGATTCCATTCTATACTCACCAGAATGGCAACAATTAAGTGGATGGATAGTATCAAGTGTTGACAAGGATCTGGACAATGGAAACACATACACTGCTGGAGGGGTTATAAATCAGTACAGTCACTTTGGGAAACATTTTGGTGTTATCTTCTGAAACTGCCATCTTCTGAAACTGCACATATGCATAACCGTGTGCATAAGCAAACCAAGAGATGTGCACAATAATTTTCAGAGGAGCTTATTCAAAACAGGTCAAAACTGCAAACAAATGAAATGTCAAACACCAGTAAAAAGGATAACACACAAACACACCTACACATATATAAAATCAGCATGATCACATAATGGAATACCATACAGCAATGAAAATGAGAACTGTAGGTACACACAATAATTTGGATGAATTTCTGAAGTATAACATTGAACAAAAGAAACCAGACACCAAAAATGACACACTGTTTAATCTGCTGTTTGGTTTCATTTCTACTAAGTTATAAAAAACTGCCAAACTAGATGTGACATATAAAGTGTATGCTTAGCCAGGTAAAGTTATAACAAGAAATGAGAAAGTGATTAACATAAATTTCAGACTCAAGATTAGCTTTGGGCCGAGGGAGGGCAAGCAACTGGGCACAGAGGCCTTCAGGATTCCTGACAATCCTCTATTTTTTTACTTAGGTTAAACGATTGTGTTCACTTTGTGATAAATCAGTGACATGTACATTTTTGCTTTGTGCACCTTTCTGTGTGTTATTTTCATATTTAAAAAGAGATTTTTAGGGCAACGGTGGCTCAGTGGCAGAGTTCTCGCCTGCCATGCTGGAGTCCTGGGTTTGATTTCCTGTGCCTGCTCATGTAAAAACGAAAAGAGAGAGAGACTTTTAAAGAAAGGTAGTAAGTATATTATATATGAAATGAATATTTCATATATTATATAATATCCCCAGGGGGGCTAAGACAGCACCTCAATTCAATTATTTTCTTATTTCTGGAGCAAAACACATGAATCTTCTCAGCAAGTAGTTAGGTAAAGATAAGAAGCTCTCACTGAAGGTCAAGCTAGGCTTGATTCAAATGAGCTTCAGGCAAAAATTTTAGGGGAAAGCAAATTCTGATTGATGGTTTCATTTGGGGTTTTTGTTTTGTTTTGTTTACAGTTGTTTAGATTTCAGAATTTCAGGTTGCAAATAAAGAACAGTGAAACTATAACATTGCCATAGATTTTTTCAAAAGAAAACAGGAAGAAATGTAGCAGAGAACCTCCCAGATATTTGTGCATGTATGTTTATTATACCAAAGAGTTTGTGGTTCAACCCGAGTGGGGTGGGGTTTCATGGGGATCATGAAGTTTTACGTTTATGAATTTCTATATTGTTTACATTGTTTTCATTGAGCCCAGTTTTTTTTTTTTAATTGAGCAAAATATTTTATATTATGCCAAGGATGAGGTCAGACATACTACCCCTAAAGGGCGGTGTCTACTGCTGATTGAAACCTGCCACAGGGTCGGCTGAGGGCAGGTCAGACATCCAGCCCTTCTGCTTTTGCAGCAGTTTCTTTGTGGAATATCAAGGGGTATTGCATCGATGCCAAATAAACACATAAAAAGGAATCCAGGAAGATGGAGAAAGAGGGAGCCTGCCAGAAGCCCCGAAGCAACTCTGCTTGTTAATTATGTGGTGACCATTAGCAGTCACCCCACAGAGGAAGCATGGCAGCAGGAAAGTGAGTGGCCCCCACAGTTGCTCACAGCATCTTAGTTTTTCTCTCCCCATCTATCATCTGAGGGAGGCAGCTTATCCTAGCAATTCTCTTCATAGTCCAGATACAGGGCAGACCAAAGGGCCTTGCTTTACCCACCCACCCCCACCACACACACACTCCCTCTGGCCAATGAAGTAAGAAAGGTGGTTTTACTTTTAATATTTGATACCCTAGATAAAAACTAACTGGTATTCACGGACTCAGAGGTTATATATTTATTTGGTTAAATCCTACTATGCAGCAAAATTCCCAAACAGTGATGAAAGAAGAATTATAAAACTCAGAGGTTGCTAAAACTCAAATTGGCACCTCCCCTCACCACAAAAAAGGAATGCTTCCTCCTGGTTTAGGCTGCTTCTCTCTCCTATTCAGATGCCAGTTCCTGGATCTACTCCTAGTTCAACTGTAAAAGACCTTCAAAATAAAATAAAGAGCTATCATATTCCGCAGAAGCTCTGCCAGGAAAGTGCCACACATTTGGTTGGACTTAAAAGTCAGTTTTATCTGATAGTATAGCTCTCCTAGCTCTATTTTATTTACTATTTGCATGGATTATTTTTTCATCCTTTCACCCTTAAGCTACTTGTGTCTTTGAATTTAAGGTGAGTCTCTTGTAAACAGCATATAGTTGGATCATGCTTTTTTATCCATTCTGTGAATATCTGCCTTTTGACTAGAGAGTTTAATCAATTTACATTTGGGGGGGGTGGGCAGGGTAGGTGCATGGACAGGGAATCGAACCCAGGTCTCCTACATTGATCAATTTACATTTAATGTAACCACTGATAAAGCAGGACCTTCTGCCATTTTGCTTTTTGGTCTTTGTAAGTCTTAAACCTTTTTTGTCCCTCAATTCTTCCACTACTGCCTATTTTTGTGTTTATTTCATCTTTTCTTTTGAAATATTTAAAGTCTTTTCTCTTTTCCATCTGCATATAATTTTCAAATATTTTCTTTGTAGTTGGCACTGGGCTTAAATTTAACATCCTAAACATCCTAAATCTATAGCCATCTTGTCAATCAATGGCATAACACAAAACATGTCCTGTAACGCTCCATCCCTATATGTTTTGTTCTTCTCACAAATTATATCTTTATACATTGTGTTTCCAAGACCATGGATTTATTATTACTTTCTAAGCATTTGCAATTTAGATCCTATTAAAAGTAAAACCTGAAAAATAAAATAAAATAAAGGGCAGGCCACAGTGGCTCAGCAGGCAGAGTTCTCGCCTGCCATGCCAGACAGAGACTCAGGTTCGATTCCTGGTGCCTGCCCATGCAAAAAATAAAAAATAAAAAAATGAAAGCAAAACCTGGAGTTATACTCCAAAAATACAATAGTACTGGCATTTTTAATTTCCCACATGGTTACCTTTACTGGAGGTATTTATTCTTTACACTGTCTGATCTACTGTCTAGTGTCCCTTTCTTTTGGTCTGAGGATTCCCTTTAGCCTTGCTTGTAGGGCAAGTTATAGTGGTGATAAACTCCCTCACCTCTTGTTCATCTGAGAATGCCTTAACCTCTCCCTCACTTTTGAAAGACTCTCACTGGCTATGAAATTATTGATTGACAATTACTTTCTTTCAGCTCTGTAAATATTCCATCCCACTGCATTCCTGCCTCTGTGATTTCTCATGAGACATCAGAATTTAACCTTATTGGGACCGTATACATGGTACATTGCTTCTTTCTTGTGGCGTTCAGGAGTCTCTGTCTCTGGCATTTGGCAGTTTGACTATAATTTGTCTGGGTATGGACCTCTTCAAGTTTATCCTGTCTGGTATTCATTGGATGTGTATGTTCATATCTTTCATTAAATTGAGGCTCTTTCTTTGCCATTTTTTTGTGACTATTCCTTCTGCCTCATTCTCTCTTTCTTCTCCTTCTGGAACTGCCCATAATGCATGCATTGGTGTGCTCAATGGCATCCCACAGATCTCCTAGGCTCTGTTCACTTTTCTTCATTATTTTTTTTATTTCTGCCTCTCAGCCTGAAAATTTTTAGTTGTATTATCTTCTCTTACCAATTCTTTCCTCTGCCACCTCCAGTCTGCTGTTGAACCCCTCTAAGGAATTTTAATTTTAGTTATTTGGTCTTCAGCTCTCTTTGATTTCTTTTTATAATTTCTGTCCCTTTATTGCTATTGTCATTTTATCCATATCATTTTCCTGATCCTTAGTCCTTTCCCTATGTTTTCCTTTAGTTCTCTGGGCGTATTTAAGATCATTTTTTTTTAAGTCATTGTCTGTGTCCAAAGTCTAATCTGTTTTGATTGTTTCTAATATCTTTTCTTCCCAGATGAATCATCATTTCCTGTTTCTTTGTCTCATAGTCTTTTGCTGTACCTTTTCCATTTTAATATTTAAATGTGTTAACTCGGAAATTTTGGTCCCTAAGCTCTCTGTTCCTCAAGTTTGTGTCCAGCTAGTGATACAGCAGATTTTCTTGCATGCCAGGGGCATTTTCTAGTTGTGTTTTCTTGGGTAGGCACTCATGCAGATTCTGCAACCCTTTGTTTGCTGTGGCTCTGAGGAAGATGGCTCTGCCTATTAGGGCTAGTTGTTCAGAGATTCTTGGGAAAAGGGACGCTGGACTGTCACACTGCCACCTTGGATGACTGGATATCCATGCATTTGATCTGACCCTATGAGCCAGACCAGCTCAGTCCACATCCCAGCTTTCTCATTTTTCCCACTTGTTTTGCCAAGTGAGAATAACGACACCTACTTCTAAGGATGATGTGAAGATGAAATGAGGTCATGGAGACGTAGTGCATGCCACAGGGCCTGGTGTGTGTCACTCAGTGAGTGTAAGAGTGTGGGGATATCAGGGTGTGGTGCTCTGCATGTTGGGCATGGGAGAGGAGCACATGGCAGTGGGTGTGTTGGGCATGGGGAAGGCGACACATGGCACTGCAGGGGGATAGGGCAGCACATGGCACTGTATCAGAGGGGTGGGCAGGCATGACGCTGCATGGGGGAGGGCAGCATGTGGCTTCACACAGGGGAGGATGGCACATGGCATTGCATGGGGGTAGGGTGGCTCATGGCACTGCATCAGGTGGGTGGGCGGACATGACGCCACGTGGTAGGAGGGTGGCACATGCACTGCATGTGGGGCAGGCAGCTGATGGGTACAAGCTGTCAGCCCTCAATGTGACCCCTCTTCTCCAGAGAGGGCTAACGCACTCACATTAACCTCCACATTATCGTACCCTGAATCTCCTGACTGGTCAGAAAGACCAGCTATCCACCTGGCAGAGGAAATGGTGGTGAGGGTGTGAAAGACACAGTAGCTTTTCTCCACCCTAAACTTACCTGAAATCAAAGGGTGAGGGTGGCCTGATGTCATCTTATAATCTAGCTTTAGGCACACGTACTGTCAGATAACCAATACTGGCCATGGTTTCCAATTTTTCAGGCTGCGTGCAATGATACATGAACACTGAGCCCTTAGGAAATTCACCATGCTTCAAGGCTGAATGTGCCCTTTGAGCACCACAAACGCTTTGTTTCAGGCCCGGGCTCTGCCTCCCCTGCGGATCTCCTCCACAGACAGGCACTGTCTGGTGGGGTGACAGCTCCCGCCACTCAGTTTCCATCCCCCTGGGCTCACACCCAGGCCCTTTCCCTGTGGCATTGCCAGGTCTGTTTCCCCCCACAATGTCACAGGTGTGGCCTGAGCCTGTCACTTAGGCTGGGGAAGTGTGGTGTCCTGAATGCTCCCCAACTTGTAACCAGATGTGAGAGAATGGTCCCCTAGACACACATCAGAGCTTCTTTACCAGAAGAGAGGCGAGCAGGAAACAGGTGCCCTGACTGGTTAAAATTATATACATGACCTTTATGCTAAACCTAGGAAGGGCGTGTGGCTTAACTGGTTCAGTATGGGAGGAAGCAAGCAGACATGAATTCCCAGCCCAGAGACGCTCCATGTCTGTCTTTTCCCCTTGAGCTGCCTTTCGAAACATTCAAAATCTCCCTCAGCAGGACATCTGGGAGATTCCCCCACCCCATCTCCTTCCTCCTTGATCCCAGGGCCTCCAGCTCCCTGGCACAAGCACAGACCACTGCTTCTGGAGACAGCTGTTCCTGACGCCTGTTTGGAGGGCAGTAGCAGTTGGTGCAGGTCCTGTAGGAATGGAGTCAGGCCTTTGGACTCCACCTTTCTCAGCACAAATTCAGTATGCACTTCTGCAAAAGGACCTGTCTCTGGATTTGGTGAGGGAGACAGAAAACTTCACCCACGTAAGATGGAGAAGCATCAGTTATGCGATGCCTCTCACTGGAAAGCCGGGTGAGAGACCCCTTCAGGTGTCTGTGAGCCTGGGGCTGGCTGTGAGAGGTCATTCCTGTTTCCTCATTCTCATGTGGGTTTCCCCAGTGTGGACCAAGAGGACTCGGTGGCGAGGGAGATGTTCTCCGCACTGTCTGAGGCTGCACCACCAGCCACCCATGGCTGCTGAGTATTTGAAATGTGGCTTTTGAGGTTTAGGGCCCTAATTTTTAATTTCACTTTAATCTAAAGAGCCACATGTATTTCCTCCCTGCAAGAAGATGAATTTTTATTTTTGAAGGTTCTCTTTTGAGTGTGAGGACCCCTTCCAGCTTTGTCCTTAGGATTACAGTTAGCATGAGAGAAGAGCATTCTTTGATCAAAAACATCACAATACAGAGAAGACAACAAACAAAACACAGCTTTATTTGAACTCTTTTGCAGATCCATCTGCAAGCCCCTGGGCTGCCACCCAAATTCACCACATGATGGGGAAGCCAAAGCCATTTCATAAACAGCGCCACAACCACGGGCCCCGATTCCCACACAGAGGAGACAGGCCTGAGGGCTGTCACAAAAGACCACAAGTCCATGTGTGAGAGTGGGCACAGCCACGCTGCAGGCCACCCAGGCATGCCCACCTCACCACCTGCACAGCCACAGGCTTCCTGTCAAGAAGCCTGGTGTGGCTGAGCAATTTACTTCATCTTGCTGTTTGGGGGATGTAAGGCACATGAAGAAGAACGCCCTGAGTCAGAGCTCCAGGTCTCGTCATGGGGCTGGTCCTGACAGCCCCGGCCACAGCAGAAAGGAAGGGCAGGGTCTGCAAGGAGCCAGTGCCAGCCAGGGCAGCGCCTGGGATTCCCCCTCCCTCGCCGAGGCATCGGCACCTCCTGCCAAGGGGCATCCAGGTTACAGCTCGGAGAAAACAGGTTCTGTTTTAGGTGTTAGGACTAAAGGGCGAGCAGCCGATTCCCACATTTGCAGTTAGGAATTCATCTCAGCACACACACCAAGTACCGCAGGCACACGCACAATGCAAGGATGCTGTGGGTTGGACAGTTTCCCAGCTGGCTATGTTCTGACACAAACACGAGAGTTTCCTATCCAGACTTCCCAGCTAAAGCATCACTACAAGGGCTTCTGCTGACTCCTGGGCAACTGTCCGCCCCTCGAGGCAGAAAAAGGGTTCACAAACACTGAGTGTTATAAAGAGTGACTGCAAGTGGACCCACACACTAAGTACATCTGCGGACTTGAGCACATTCTTATAATATATAAAAGTATAAAAATAAAATCTCTTGACTTTTGAATGTAAAAACATCAGGGAAAAGACCTTACTGCTTCTAGGTGCTGAGTCTTCCCCTTGCTCATGAGAGGGTGCTCAAGCGGGGATGGCTTTTCTGATTCGGGATGAGCAGGACACATGGGGTCTGCCTCTCTGGGCTGCGCTTCCGGGTCCCCCACAGAAAAGGGAAGGTGGGCGTGGACCTCCCCGGGGGTGGCGAAGGCTGCGTGCGAGACATGGAGGAAGCAGCCAGTCTCAAGCCACGTTCTGGAAGGACAAGGAGGCACGGGGGGGCGCTGGGTCGGGTCCAAGGCTCCCAGGTGGAGTGTCCCTGCTACGAGGTGGGCCGCCGCGCCCCGTGCTTCTGGTAGGCAGTCAGTATCTCTGTGATGACGCCGGGGTCCTCCAGGGTGGTGGTGTCCCCCAGATCCCGAGTCTGCCCAGTGACTATCTTCCTCAGGAGCCGCCGCATCACCTTCCCGGACCGCGTCTTGGGGAGACGCTTCACCACCTGGCAAGAAGCGCAGCGTTAGAGCACAGCGTGATGGCGCGGGCTGGCGTCATAGGTGCTTTGTGGCTGAGTGTGGCACCTAAAGCTGAAACCCCCTGAGCTCAGGACACATAACGTCAGCCACGCAGGCTGTGCGGAAGCCCCTGCAGGCAGCAAAGCCCTGAGGCTCCACCCGTCCAAGGTCCCTGTCCAGGGCTCAGCTGCTGCCCAAACAACAGTGGCTTGCATCAGCTACATTCTGCAAAGCCCTCCAGGGAGTGACGGGCCGGACACAGTGGCCTGGCACCACATCCGGGCACTTGTTGTTCTCATACCTAAGAGGTAAGAGCTGCTTATGAGAAGAATTTTGTCTGGCAATACTTGAAAATTGAACAGTTCGCATTTTTCAAACAACCAAAATACAGGTTAGCGGCGATACATCAAGGGCTAGGTCTGGGACCTTCAGGGACAATGCCATCTCTGAAATACTTGGGTTCACCCGAGATGACCCTGCAACTACAGTCAACGGGCCTGGGATTTGAACTTTCAAACCTAGTGAAGCTGGGGTCCCCCTGCCTGGGAGACCACCACCAAACCAAGGAATCACAATGGTGGGGGACTAATAGAGGGAGGCATGGAGAAGCCAGTGGGGCTGAAAGGTGGCCCATCTCTTCCCCAGGAACTGAATCAAACACAGACCCCCTCACATGTGCATCTGCCCTCGTCTCCCAAGTAGTTCAGTGTCTAACCTTGACTAGAACTCTTACACACTTCTGGTTTCTACATTTCTCTCTCTCTCCTCCCTCCCCATCCCCTCCCTCCGTCCAACTCTCTCTTTTTCCCTCCTCTCTCTCCCTCCCTCCCTCTCTTTCCTTTCTACCCTCTCTTCCCCCACAGTGCCCCCCAGCAGTGCAGCCATGCCCCATCCTCACCTACTACCCAGAAAAAATCAAACAGCTCATGCCAGTTTTGATATTTACAGGAAGGGGTCACAAGTGATAACTGTTACTGTTTGATTGTGGATGGGGCAAAGGAGGCACAAAAAGGCAGTGAGCCCACGGGGGCAGCCCTGCTCACCAGGATCTGGTCTGGCACCGCATACTTGGCGATCTTAGCCGCCACTGCTGCTCGGAGCTCCTCCACCACCTTCTCAGCGTCATCCCTGTCATCTTTCAGCACGATGAAGGCGAATGCAGCTGGAATTGGGAGGGGTGGATTAGACCAGGAAGCTCTCCCCAGGCAGAGCCATGTTGACAAATCACTCCAAAGGACCTTCACGCCATATGCTGGTGGCACTGTCACAGCCTTTTGGAGGATTGCCATTTCCACTCGAGGTGAAAGTGACATCTCAGGTGGGATCCTGGTGTGGCAGCAAGGTGGGCCCCATTTCCCACTGGCCACAGGTCAGGCTGTCACACATGATGCAGCCTCTCTACCTGCTCCCTGGGTGGTGAAGGAGCCCATGGGTAGGCGGCTGGGAGACTGCGTGAGGGGCCCGAGAACACAGCACAGGCTGATTAAGCCATTGTCAGGATGTTCCTCAGCAAAGGGCTCCACTGTTAACTGTTAACATTCTGGGAGCATATTTGCTCCCAATGTCACATCTAAACCTGCACTCTCCAGCATGGGAGCATTAGCCACAGTGACTATTTAAAGATAAAATAATTTAAGTTAAATTCAATTGAACATTCACCTAAGCCCCATTTCAGGCTGTCTGATACCATGCATAGGTATAGGGCTGTGCCAACCAAACATATTTTAGCACAAGTGCTGCCTGGTGTTTGTCTGTACCCCACAACATCCCAGAAAGGGTGTGAAGTGGCTTGCAGATCTCTAAGTACATTTCATTTTACTCCACCTGGAATTAAGTTTCGAGTACCATGTTACTCAGGATTTAATTTCCTCTTCCTCCACAACAGCACCATCTGAACAGCCTGTCCCCCCAGTGTGTGATGTCCCCTCTCTCAGGGATGGGGTTTCTACACATGTGCTGGGCCCCTGGCTGCCCCTCTGCCAGTGTATCCCCTCCTCATCTACTGAATTCTCTCCCTGCCACTTGTCACCTGCAGACTTGGTAGCTCCCTCATCTGCCATGCCTACTGTTTATCATCTCTCTCTCTCCTCCACCTTGACCCCTCCAGCGTGTCTGCTCCAGAAATCCAGGGACTTCTGTTTGTTTTATTCACTGTTACAACTAGAACAGTGCTCAGAACACAGTATGTGCTCGAGAAACATTTGCTAAATGAATCCAGGAATGTTTCCTGAATGAGCTACAATCTGGAGACCTAGAGCCTTTGCCTGAAAGCCCATGCCCCTCTTGCCTTGTCTCCACCTGGCAAAACTCCTATTCATCCCTCAAGACCCAGTTCATCTCAGCTGCCTTATGCTCTGTGAAGCCTTGCTGTGTCGTCCCTCCTGCCCTCCCCCTGTCCCCTGCCAGGTTGTGGATCCTCAGAAGCAAGAACCACACTTTCCTCATCTTGGTCACTGTGATGCCAGGCAGGCAGCACAATAACACAGTGGCTCGAGAGGAAGGGGGCAAAGCTGGCATGTGCACCAGACAGGAAGGCCTGTGGAGAGAGGTTCATGGGGGTTCAACTCACTGAAATCAAAATAATAAAATCCCTAAAGCAACACATACCAACTTTCAGAAATGAAAACGAAGTATAAGCATGTAAAATAAGAACTGTGCCTCTCCTCCCTGCCTCTCTCCTTTATCCACCCCATGAGGCAGGGCAGTGGGGCAGTAAAGAGAGCCCTGGTGTCAGCACCAGGCTCTGCTGCTTGTTAGCTCAGTGGCCTTGAGCAAGTTACTTCACAGCCTTGAGCTTTCTTTTTCCACCTGTGAAATGGGGTGCTCACAGCATCCCCTTGTGGCCACATGCTCCAGCACCGGGAGGGGGAGGTGGGCCAAACCCAAAGTTTTAATACTGACTTTAATACTCCACCAAATTTTGTTTAGAATTTGCTTTCCAATGTACCTTTAGTCTTACACTTATTTTATGGACTCATCTAAGTTGATGAGGCCCAAAACAGGATAGAAAACCTGGGGCTACACGCTTCTCTCAGGGAGTACTGGGGCACCCCCAGGGCCTGGCTGCCATTTCCCTTTCCCTCACCCTCCACTGGACTGGTTCCTGATCCCAGAGTTCTGGTCTCAGCTGCAAGCGTCAGATGTTCCAAACCAGAGAATACCCCAATCCCTCCAGGTCCCCAGACCCATAATTGCAGGGATCCCCAACCATAGGACCCAGACTGGTACAAGATGCCTTTAGGTGGGACACTGTGCTCCCGAATCACACATGGGAACCCACCCCCCCCAGCCCCCCTCCACCCTCTAGTTGTGGCTGGGAGTTCACTTCTGTTGGGTGCGAGCCTTCAGCAGCTCCTGACACCCCAATCTCTCTTTGTTCAAATCTTCTTGAACAAAGTGAAAATGCTTTTTTTTTAAAGCATTCATATACATTTTCAATGTTAAGATGGGTCACTCTAAAGAATACATTTGAGTAAATAATAGAGCTGGGGCAACACTGATGCGGCATGCAGCTGGGGACGCACTGGGGCACCAGGCATGGCCACAGCGGATGGGAGGATGCCCCGGTCCAGGTCTGTTGTAAGGTCAGCCTGTACTCAGTTCCTGCAGCCGGGCCAGTGCGGCCTGGACATCTCCACACTGGGGCCCCTGCCCTTCCCACACACCCTCCCCACTCTGAATACAGCAGAATTTGGGCCATAGGTGTCCTCAGAAAGAAGATTCTCTCATCCCTTGCTCTGCCCCTGAACACTAAGGTCAAATTCCTCCAAAATGACTCCCGCTACAAAGGGCAGGATTGACGAGGTAGCAGCAGCTGTGAGGCCCCCTGTGCCGTGCCCAGGCTCAAGAGAGGAACACTCAAGTAGGGCATGGGGCACATGCAGGGAGCTGGGCATGTAGCTACAGAAACCCTCTGGAACAGGTTTCCACGTGTCCTAGCCCAGACTGCCAAGGACAGGCGAGGGAACTCGCCACGCTCAGCTGGAGCCAAATGGGGCTGGGGCTACTGGTGGATGAGGGCTGGTCAGCCCTCACTGGGATAATCCTTACAGGCACACAAAGCCACGGCCTTCACCTCTGACCCTAACACACCTCACCACCACATCACCACATGAAGGAGGACCCATAGCCAGGCCTCCAAGACCCTGTGCCCACTGTGGTGCCCATTTCCCTCTGTGGAGGCCCAGAAGAGCTCCTTCCTGGACACTCACCTTCTCCTTTGATGTCGTGTGGGTAGCCTATGACAGCAGTCTCCGGCACAGCGGGGTGATTCGCCTAAGCATGACAGGGAGCAAGAGGGGAAAGAGGTGAGATGGCCAGCTCAGGATACATGAGGCCCCCAGAGCCAGCCACAAGGGTGAAGGAGAGCCCGCCCGCACTCACCATGGCGTCCTCAATCTCCGCAGTCCCCAGGCGGTGGCCGCTGATGTTGATGACATCATCCATCCTTCCTGTGATCTGGTAATAGCCCTCCCTGGTCCGATAGGCACCATCACCCGTGAAGTAATAGCCTGCGCCAGTGAGGGGAACTTAGGGCCAAAAGCACCTCCTCGGGCTTATGCCCGGACCACTGGGGGGCCTACCTTTCCCAAGGGGCCCAGGGGTAACCACATCCTGACTGCACTAGGCTAGGTCCCGCTTACCGGCCCGGCTGGCAAGTTCCAATGGACCCACTTCCTTACGGTGTTGCCTGGCCAGGTGCCAGTCAAAGGGAAGAAGTATGTGAGCAGCCCAATTCAAGAAGCTTCCAGAAACCAAGAATGAGTCTCATTGGCAAGTTTGAGACAGAATACTATCAGTTGTGATAAGATGTAAGAGATGGCGTAGAGTTATAAAGGGAATAAAATGAAAAGTAAATGTCCCTGACTCAGTAGTGTTCCAAGGGGCTTCTCCACTCTTTTCTGAAGAGCCAACCACAGAGCTGGGCTCTGTGCCAAGGTGGTCCAGGCCCCCATCCTCTCTCCCCAGGCACCAGGAGAGTCAGGGAGGCCTGGGAACGGGCAAGGGGCAGGACTCAAACTTCCGCCTTTAACGAATCTGTTCCTAACCGCTGACTAAACCACATCACAGTCAGCGTCAATTTAACACCATTTTGGGGGAACATGCTCCCAACCTGCTCCCCAAAGGTGCAGGGTGGCACCCCAGTACTCACTCACCTGGGTAAGCCTTGAAGTAGGCATCCACGAACCTCTGGTGATCTCCATAGATGGTCCTGGCCATGCCAGGCCAGGCCTGCGAGATGCACAGTGCCCCAGAGACGTCACCACCCTCCATGACATTTCCCTACAGATGTGGGTGGACAAGTGTGAGAGTGTGGTGGGCTGGGAAGGGCCTGAGAACAGTCACTGCCGGGCCATAGGAAGAAAACAGCACACCATGCGCCCCCATGAGATCTCAGCAGAGCATTCTTCTAGGAGAAGCCCTGTACTGCAGTTTTGAGGAAGGGCCCGGCCAGGCCCCACCAGCAGAGTTACCAAGCTGGACCCACGGAGTTGGGAACAGAGGGGTCACAGGGGGGAGGGGACAGAGTTAGGCCCAGCTCAGCCAGAAGAAAAGCAGGGTGAGCTGGGCCCAACCAGAGGAGGAGGAGAGAGAGCTGGGTACAGCGAAAGGAGGAGGGAGAGCTGGGTATGGTCAGAGGAGGAGGGAGAGCTACGCATAGCCAGAGGAGAAGGGAGAGCTAGGCACGGCCAGAGGAGGAGGGAGAGCTGGGCCCAGCCAGAGGAGGAGGAGGGAGAGCTGGGCACAGCCAGAGGAGGCGAGCTGGGCACAGTCAGAGGAGGAGGAAGAGATGGGCATGGCCAGAGGAGGGAGAGCTGGGCACAGCCAGAGGAGGAGGAGGGAGAGCTGGGCACAGCCAGAGGAGGACGGAGAGCTGGGCATGGCCAGAGGAGAGAGAGCTGGGTACAGCAAGAGGATGAGGGAGAGCTGGAGTACAGCAAGAAGAAGAGGGAGAGCTGAGCACAGCCAGAGGAGGAGAGAGAGCTGGGTACAGCCAGAGGAGGAGAGAGAGCTGGGTACAGCCAGAGGAGGAGGGAGAGCTGGGCATGGCCAGAGGAGGAGGGAGAGC
>PVIY010017034.1:0-50325 GCA_004026745.1 Myrmecophaga tridactyla
TGTGACTGTGTTCGCCATGTGCCTTTCCAGATGAGAGAGAAACCCTGAACTTCATCGGCCTTCTTGAACCAAGGTATCTATCTTTTCCCGGATGCCTTTGATTGGACATTTCTATAGACTTGTTTTAATTGGGACATTTTCTCGGCCTTAGAACTGTAAACTAGCAACTCATTAAATTCCCCTTGTTAAAAGCCATTCCATTTCTGGTATATTGCATTCTGGCAGCTAGCAAACTAGAACAGTCATAAAAGTGGAATCATACAGTATCTATCCTTTTCTGTCTGGCTAATTTCATTGTGCGTTATGTCCTCAAGGCTCATCCATTTTCTCGTGTGCTTCAGGATGTCATTTCATCTTATAGCTGCATAATATTCCATCGTATGTATATACCACATTTTGTTGATCCACTCGTCTGTTGATGGGCATTTGGTTTGTTTCTATCTTTTGGAGATTGTGATTAATGCACTATGAACATCGGTGTACAGATGTCTGTTTGTGTCATTGCTTTCACCTCTTCTGGGTATATACCTAGTAGTGCTATTGCAGGGTCATATGGCAACTTGATATTTAGTTTCCTAAGGAATCATCAAACAGTCTTCCATAGTACCATTATACGTTCTCACAAGCAGTGCATAAGTGTCCCAATTTCTCCACATCCTCTCCAACATTTATAGTTTCCTGTTTGTTTAATAGGTGAGAGGTGGTATCTCATCGTAGTCTTGATCTGCATTTCCCTTATAGGCAATGAAAATAAGCATCTCTTCACATGCTCTTGAGCCATCTGTATTTTGTTCCCAGAATGTCTATTCATATCTTTAGCCTATTTTATAACTGAGTTGTTTGTTCTTTTGCTGTTGAGTTGTGTAATTTCTTTAAGCATACAGGATATCAAACCTTTGTCTGATGTGTGATTTCCACATATTTTCCCCCATTGAGTTGGCTGCCTCTTCACCTTTTTGACAAAGTCTTTTAAGGTGCAGAAGCATTTGATTTTGAGAGTTCCCATTTATTTATTTTTTTCTTTTGTTGCTTGTGCTCTGTGTGTGGAGTTTGGAAGCCATCTCCTATTACTAGGTCTTGAAGATGTTTCTCTACATTTTTTTCTAGAAGTTTTATGGTGCTAGTTCTTTTATTTATGTGTTTGATCCACTTTGAGTTAATTTTTGCATAGGGTGTAAGATGGGGGTCCACTTTCATTCTTTTGGCTATTGATATCCAGTTCTTATATGCCCAGTTATTGAAAAAACTATTTTGTCCCAGTTCAGAGGATTTAGGGGCCTTGTCAAAAATCAGTTGGCCATAGATTTCATGGTCCATTTCTGCACTCTTGATTCAATTCTATTGGTCAATGCTTCTATCTTTGTGCCAGTACCATGCTGCTTTGACCATTGTGGCTTTATAATAGGTTTTAACTCAGAGAGTGTTAATCCTCCCACTTCTTTCTTTTTTAGGGTGCTTTTAGCTATTTAGGATGTCTTTCCTTTCCAGATGAATTTGGTAACTAGCTTTTCTAAGTCTTCAAAGAAGGTTGTTGGAATTTTTATTGGTACTGTGTTGAATATGTAGATCAATTTGGGGAGAATTGGCATCTTAACTATAGCCTTCCTATCCATGAGCAGGGAATATCTTTCCACTTATTTAGATCTCCTTTGATTTCTTTTAACAGTGTTATGTAGTTTTCTGTGTATAAGTCCTTTATGTCCCTAGTTAAGTTCATTCCTAAGTACCTGATTCTTTTAGCTGCTATCTTGAATGGAATATTTTCCTTAACTGACTCTTCAGCTAGGTCATTGCTTATGTATAGAAACATTGCTGATTTTTGCACATAAATTTTATTTCCTGCCACTTTGGTGAATTTGTTTATTAGCTCAAGTAGCTTTGCTGTAGATTTCTCAGAATTTTTGAAGTATGCTATCATGTCATCTGCAAATAATGAAAGTTTTACTTCTTTCTTTCCAATTTGGATGCCTTTTATCTCTTTGCCCTGTCTGATTGCTCTAGCTAGAACTTCTAGCACAATGTTGAATAATAGTGGTGACAGTGGCCATCCTTTTATTGTTCCTGATCTTAGGGGGAAAGCTTTCAGTTTCTCTCCATTGAGTACGATGCTGGATATTGGTTTTTCATATATTCCCTTTATCACATTGAGGTTGTTACCTTTGATTCCTACCTTTTGGAGTGTTTTTATCAGGAAAGGACATTGAATTTTATCAAATGCTTTTTTAGCATCAATCAAGATGATCATGTGATTTTTCCTTTTTGATTTGTTGATGTGCTGTATTACATTAGTTGAGTTTCTTGCGTTCCTGGTATAACCCCCACTTGGTTGTAGTGGATAATTCTTGTAATGATTTGTTGGATTTGGTTTGCTAATACTTTGCTGAGAATTTTTGCATCTATGTTCATTAGGGAGAATGGCTTGTAGTTTTACTTTCTATAGCATCTTTGGTTTTGATATTAAGCTTCCTAAAATGAGTTAGTTAGAGTTCCTTTTTCTTCAGTTTTTTGGAAAAGTTTGAGCAGGATTGGTGTTAGTTCTTTTTGGAATATTTGATAAAATTCACCTGTGAAGCCATCTGGCCCTGGGCTTTTCTTTGTAGGAAGATTTTTGATGACTGGTTGAATCTCTTTACTTGTGATTGGTTCATTGAGATCTTCTATTTTTTCCTGAGTCAGTGTAGCTTGTTGGTGTGTTTCCAGGAATTTGTCCATTTCATCTAAGTTGTCTAGTTTGTTGGTATATAGTTTTTCATAATATCCTCTTATGATTTCTTTTATTTCTTCAGGGTCTGTGGCTACACTCCCCTTCTCATTTCTGATTTTGTTTATTTGCATCCTCTTTTTTTGTGTCAGTCTTGCTAGTGGTCCATCAATTTTATTGATTTTCTTAAAGAACCAACTTTTGGTTTTATTGATTCATTCTATTATTCTTTTGTTTCCCCATTCATTTAACTCTGTTTTAATCTTTATTATTTCTCATCTTCTATTTGCTTTGGAAATAGTTTGCTGTTGTTTCTCAAGTTCCTCCACATGAGCAGTTGAGTCCTCAATTTTTGCTCTTTCTTGTTTTTTAATTAGGCATTTAAGGCAATAAATTTCCCTCTCAGCATAGCCTTTGCTGCATCCCATAAGTTCTAATAAGTTGTATTCTCATTTTCATTCATCTCCAGGTACCTACTGATTTCTTCACCAATTTCTCCTTTGACCCACTGGTTGTTTAAGGGTGTGTTATTTAATTTCCATATACTTATGGATGTTCTTATTCTTTAGTGGTTATTGAGATCCAGCTCCATTCCATTGTATTCAGAGAAAGTGCTTTGAACAATTTCACTGTTTTTCGATTTATAAAGACCTTTTTTGTGCTCCAGCATAAGAACTATCCTGGAGAATGTTCCATAAGCACTAGAGAAGAATTTATATCCTTGCATTTTGGGGTGCAATGACCTATATATGTCTGTTATGTCTAATTCATTTATCAAGTTACTTAAATTCTCTATTTCCTTGTTGATCTTCTGTTTGGTTGTTATATCTATAGAGGAGAGTGGTATATTGACATCTCCTACTATCATTGTTGAAACATCTATCACTCCCTTCAGCTTTTCCAATGTCTGTCTCATATACTTTGGAGCTCGATTGGGAGCATAAGCATTTGTGTTTGTTATACCTTCTTTGTGAATTGACCCTTTAATTCGTATATAGGGTCCTTTTATGTCTCTTATGATCTCTTTACATTTAAAGTCTATTTTGTCTGATATTAGCATAGTTACTCATGTTTTCTTTTGGTTACAAGATGGAAAATCTTTTTCCATCCTTTCACTTTCAATCTATTTGAATCCTCATGTCTAAGATGATTCCTTTGTAAACAGCATATAGCTGGATTATATTTCTTAATCCATTCTGCTATCTTTATTTTTTATTTGGTAAATTTAGTATGTTAATATTCCAACTTATTACTGAAAAGGCATTTCTTGAATATATATATATATTTTTAATATCTTCCCTGAGATATACATATTTGTCAGATCTATATATGCTTTTCATATATAGATCTTTCTCTTTTTATCCTTTCAGTTACCCTTAGTGGTACTCTTCAATTCTGTGCCCTCCTCCAGACCTTCCTTTCCTGTCTTTTTTTTTCAGCCAGCAGAATTCCTTTTAGTATTTCTTATAGGGCCAGTCTCTTGTTGACAGATTCTTTCAGGACTTATTTGTCTGTGAAAATTTTAACTCTCCCTCAGTTTTGAAGGACAATTTGGCTGGGTACAGAATTATTGGCTGGAAGTCTTTCTCCTTCAAGATCTTATAGATATCATACCACTGCCTTTTCACCTATGTGGTGCTAGTTGAGTAGTCCAAACTCAGTCTTATGTGGTTTCCTTTGTATGTAGTAGATTGTCTTTCTCTTACCACTTTCAGAATTTTCTGCTTCTCTTCAATATTTGACAGACTGATTAGTATGTGTCTTGGGGAAGGCCTATTTGGATTTTTTCTGTTTGGAGTTCATTGAGCTTTTTTGACTTGTGTGTTTATGTCCTTTGTAAGGGTTGGGAAGTTTTCACCCATACTACTCTTCCTAGTCCTTTACTCCTCTGGGATACCAATGATTCTTATATTTATGTGCTTTGTTTTATCAATCATTTCCCTGAGATCCTATTCAAATGTTTCCATTTTTTTTTTTTGCCATGTGTTGTTTTGAGTGTTCGAAATCAGTTATCCTGTCCTATATATTGCATATTCTTTCTTCTGTCTCTTCAAATCTACTCTTGTGTGCCTATAGTATGTTTTTCATTTTGTCAATAGAGTCTTTAATCTCTGATATATGCTATTTTTCTATTTATTCTTTCAAATTCCTCTTTATGCTCTTCTACTGTCTTCTTGATCTCCTTTTTATCATTTGCCATCTGACTTATTTATTAAGTAGAGTTATATGAACATCTTTGATTAGTTATTCCAATGCCTGTATCTTCTCTCGTATTTTAATTTGGTCATTAGACTGGGCTATATCTCTCTGTATTGTGATATACTTAGAGATCTTGTTATTTTCATCACGTGTAAATATCTTTATTTATTTACTTTGGAAGCTGATTTATTTCCGTAGTCTAAAGACTTGTGTTTGCGGGTTGGATGTGCAGCAGGGTGCATGCTACAAAGTGGGACACAACAGTGCAGTTATGCATTGCAGGGCAGGTGTAGGTGCAGGTTAGGGATGTTACACTGGTGCTTGCAAATGTGGGCACCCAGTGGCAGGGAGGATGTAGCTGTGCAGGTGCACAAGTCTTGGTAGGCATAATCCTGGTGTGCAGTGTTCTAAGGTGCTTGGCCCTTTGTGTGCATACATAGGCAGTGGGCTAGCATTATGCCTTCCTGGGCAGGGGCAGATATGACCCTGCCCACATATAGGAGTGCCGTATACTGATGTTCCCAGAGCTGAGGGATCATGACTGGGGGTTGAGTGCATGCATGGGTCTAAGAGTGCCTTAAACTGATGCTCAGAGCTGGGGGGGGTGGTGGTGAGGCTGTGTGACACTATGGGGGTGTGTAGCCTGGGTATGAAGGTAAGTGCCCACAGCCTTTATGTGCTGACAATGGCCTGCAGGGAACAGGCAGGGGGAGGTAGTTCTTGGGAGGGGTGCAGGAGAGGTGGGTTGGGCTGTACTTGGGGTGGAGGTAGGGGGCAGGTGTGCTTGGAGTTTGGGGAGTGGGGGTGGGTGACTGGGTTCATTTGTGTGGGGTGTGGGGTGAGTCACATGTTATGGAATCAAAATATCGTCATGACCACATCTGCAACTCTCTCTGTTGACTCCCCCAAAGCTAATGAACAAAGGTAGTGCATCTGCCTCCCAACACATCTCTACAATTATACTTGCCAGCTAAAACAGCAGCAGGAATGACCTGCCTCACTTCCATTTTTCAAATCTCTCGAGTGCACACTATAGTTAGGACATAATTCTCTTCCAGAATCCCATAGGCAAAGATTTTTGGAAATGAATTCTTAACTTTCCAGTCTGTATGATACTGGAAGGCACATAAATGAGTGAGCTTGAGACTTGGGTGTCAATTGATCAAGTCCAGCAAAAAGTCAAACACTTGGTTCTTCTGGTTACCCAGAAGTTTACTTCACTCCAGCAGAAGGGTGCCTGCCTTCATCTCAGCCCCAGTCTATCTACAGCTATTATGACAATAACAGAATTCTCAAATCTGAGAGTATTTCAGAAGTTAAGTGTTCCCCATTTTGAGGTGGCTTCCTTTTTTATAAATATGTTCTCCATCATCCAGAGGCAGCTATGTTGATAGAATGGTGGAATGGCCTTTTGAAGACCAACTTATAGTGCCAACTAGGTGGCAATACCATGCAGGACTGGAGCAATGTTCTCCAGGACACTGTGTATGCTCTGAACCAGCATCCACTCTATGGTGCTATTTCTCCCATAGCCACCATTCACAGGTCCAAGAATCAAGGGGTGGAAATGAGAGGCGCACCACTCACTATCACCCCTAGTGATCCACTAGGAAAATTTTTGCTTCTTGTCCCTGAAACCTTAAGCTCTGCAGGTCTATAAGTCTTAGTTCCAAAAGGAAGAGTGCTACTATCAGGAGACACAACAATGACTCCATTGAACTAGAAGTTAAGACTGCCACCTGGCCACTTTGGGGTTCCCATGCCACTGAATCAACAAGCATGAAAGGGATTACTGTTCTGTTTGGGGAGACCGACCCTTAGTATCAAGGGGAAACAGGACTGCAACTGTACAATGGAGGTAAACAGTTTTCCTGGAATACGGGAGATCCCCTAGGGCATCTCTTAATACTACCATGCCCTGTGTTTAAAGTCAATGGAAAACTGCAACAACCCAATCCAAGCAGGACTACCAATGGCCCGGAAACTTCAGGAATGAAGTTTTGGGTCACCTCACCAGGCAAAGAGCCACAACCGGCAGAACTGCTTGCTGAGGATAAAGGGAATATTGAATGTTTAGTAGAAGACTGTAGTAATAAATGTGGACTATGACATGACCACTTACAGAAACAAGGACTGTGATTGTATGAATTTTTCCTCCCTGTTTTGTTATGAGTATGTTTATATTTGTACATAAAGCAAATATCTTGTTTCTTGTTATCATGTGACATAAGTTGTGTTATTCATGTTATAGTGTTTAAGTCATAGGACTATGAAGTTTAAGTGCCAATGTTACCTAAGGATTGCACCCTATTCTGAAGAGATGCTGTGTTTTTCCAGTTGTACACAGGACAGTTGATATTGTTAGGTGAAACATATGTCTGCTATTGAGTCCTATTTCGAAATTAAACTGTTTCAAGGTGATGTGTATAGCAGCCAAGTTGACAAGGGGTGGACTGTGATGGTTAGGCTCTGGGGTTACCTTGGCCAAATGATTATGCCCAGTTGTCTGGTCAAGCAAGCACCGGCCTGACCATGGCTGTAAGGATATTTCATGTCTGGCTACTAAACCGGAAGACTGGTATATTAAATCATCAGTCTCTTGATTGCATCTGTGGATGATCACATCTGTGATCAACCAAGGCTGTCTCCCACAATGAGATAATCCAATCAACCAAAAGCTTTTAAGGAAAAAGAGTCTCTTTCACTGCTTCAGTCAGTGAGCCTCTCCTGTAGAGTTTATACAGCTCCTTCATCGGAGCCTCCAGCTTCATAGCCTACCTATGGATTTTAGACTCTCCATTCCCATAGTTTCCTGAAACACCCTATATATCTCATATTTACAGACATCTCCTGTTGGTTCTATCTCTGTAGAGAACCCTGACTAACACGGCAAGTTTTCTCACTATCTACAGTTGGCTAAAGTTTAATTTTCCCTGAGGGAGTCAGAATGACACATCCTATTAGCTATGGCAGTAGAATGTAGATGATAGAGTTGTAGCTAGAGTGTCCAATTTGGAGATAAAATTGGAGTTAGAGTCAACACAAACTACCAAGTTTTGAATTCTGGCTCTGTTACTTATTACACATAGACGTTGCAAAAATTATTTAATCATTCTAGAATCCAGTCTCCACATCTGCCAAAAGAGGATGACAATGTTGCTTACCTCACAGGATTTTCATGCAAATTGCATTACTTAAGACTATGCATTTTAAACACTTAGAACAGTGGTTGACAGATTGTAGGTTCTCAATAATATTAGCACTTGTAACAATATTTATATGCCCACACAAACATAGAACATCAGAATGATTGCAAAAACCTTATATGCACTTAAGGCACATAAAACAGATCTCAAGTGGAGGGATTCACCATGTGTACTAGTAGAGAGATAAGTTAGCAATTGTAACAAGAATAATATTTTTAAAATAATTAAGTGGACTTATTTTTTAACTAAGTTATCCATATGTTTCTAGAACCAAGATTAGAAAGGATGCCAAGAGAAAAAAGTTTGTTAACCATGGCTAATATACAAAATAATATTTTGAAATAAGACAATACATTTGAAAGCCTGTAAAAATAGAAAGAATTTTTATAAATTCCTTTAGCTCTCATTTTAAGATATGAAGGTCACTATTTAGTGGAAAAGATCAGTTTCTCTCATGTTCTAGAGAATCCTTTCTCTAAGTACCTAAGTCCTATTAAGGCTTGGTTTTGCAACTGAAGACAAGAAAGAAAAGGATTTAACAAAAAAAAAAAAATTAAAGAGAAGTCTGCTCATCCAGCTCTAGAATATTATAAGGGAAGGGGGAGAAAGAGAGGCAAAGGAGGCAGTGGGGGGAAATCGTATACAATAAAACTCCATGATAATCCATATCATGTATTATCCATGATAATACATCCAGTAACAGAAATTCAAATACAATATGACTGACACTAGGCTTTTTGACCCCAGAACATTCAACCAGCTAGTTGTACAAGCCTGCCCAAGTCCTTTCATTTACCTTTTTGTAACATGAATCTGCATATTATATGATTAAATTTGTAGTGCACCACTTCAAGTGTTATGGTAGAGGTTTATTGTTTTTCAATATGCCACTTAGGGCTTTGAAATGCTGAGGATAGAAAAGTTCTTGCTTTGTGTCCAGTTTGGAACCAAGCGTTGAGGCCACTTCAAATGCTACACCACAGGGCGGCTGCTGTGGCTCAGCAGGCAGAGCTCCAACCTGCCATGCTGGAGGTCTGGAGTTCGATCCCTGGCGCCTCCTGCCCATATGCAAATTAAAAAAAAATGCTACACCACATCATGAGGTCACTCAATCAGAGTCAATGAGACTGTCTTCCACCTAAGCCAAACTCACCTTCTTCCCACTAAAGCCACAGGTTACTGAGTATTGAAATCTGGGATCATGACAAATGAGGCTTCCTTGGGCCCAGCCCTCTTCCAGAAACACTGTATGTAAAGATGCTTTGACAGACACTTTTACTGATGAAGAGTCTAAGACCAGCAAAAGGGTCAGGATCTCCAGTTAGGATAAGAAACTGTGTGCTAAAGGAGAAAACGTCATATAACAAGTTACCCTAAATTACCCAGAAAATACCTTTTTCATCCAGTACTTACCTCGAACATGTAGAATTCTGAAATTCAGAATAGAAGAATCAGAGAGAAAAAAGCTTTCAGGTACCATACACTGTTAGCCTTTCCATAAATTGAACTAAAATCTGGCCCAGATTTCCCTGAGCATCATACGAAACATAAAATATTTACTTGACCTAGTGTAAAGATAAAGGTAGCAAAGAAACAAATATAAAACCATCCAGTATATTTGTGTGTTTGGTGCTAACAAATAATAAAAGTGCACCACTGTGATACCTTACACAATTACTAAACCAGCTGGAAATGGAACATCTTTGGAGATCCTAGTCTTTGAGCTAAAGTCCCCAGGCTACTTGGTGAGTTTGATGGTGAGCCCATTAGTGACCTTGGAAAGACATTTGTACTGGTTTGAACCTATTATGTACCCCAGAAAAGTTATGTCCTTAAATCATCATTCAATATTGCTACGTAAGATATTTTTTGTTTGTTTCCATGGGGATGTGACCCACCCAATTGTGGGTAGTAACTTTTGTTTAGGTGGTTTCCATGGAGATGTGTCTCCACCTACTCAAGGTGGGGTTGCTTACTGGAGCCCTTTGAAAGGGAACCATTCTGGAAAAATCTTTAGAGCCACAGAGCCAACAAAGCCCGCAGAGCATGAGACCTTTGGAGATGCATAAAGAAAATGCCCCCTGAGAAGCTATTGAATAAGCCTAGAGAGAGAGCCAGCAAACAACACCATGAGCCTTTCCAGTTGAGACAGAAACTCCAAATGTCCTAGGGCTTCTTAAGCCAAGACAGCTTTCTCTGGGTGCCTTAGTTTGGGCATTTTTATAGCCTGGTCTTAATTTGGACATTTTCACAGCCTTAGAACTGTAAACTGACAACTTTTAGTTTAGTTACAAACTAAAACACCATCCATTATCAGTATCTGCATTTTCATTCTCTATATCTCAACAATGAGAAGATAACTTGTTCCCTTTGAAGGACCATGCAAGAGGTATAACAGAAGTCTATATTAAGCATTTTAGACCTTGTGCCAGTTTGAAACTATTATGTGCCCTAGAAAAGACATGTTTCAATCCTGATTCAATCTTGTAGGGTGGAAAGTTTTTGTTAGGTTCTCTCCACTGACATGTGACACAACTAATTTTGGTTTTGGCCATACGATTAGATGTGATTCCACCCATTTGAGGTGAGTCTTAATCAGTTTACTGGAGTCCTTTAAAAGAGGAAACATTTTGGAGAAAGAGCAGAGCAAATGAAGACACAGACAGGCAGATGCAGACACTTGGAGAACAATTGCTTCAGAGCTGACAAAGTCAAAATGAGACCCAGATGTTTGGAGATGCAAGGCCCAGCAGACATCAACATGTGCCTTCCAATGAGATGCTAAGCAAGCCAGAATCCAGAGTTGTGCCCCCAGAAGTGTATATGTGAAGGCCCACATATGCTGAGTTAGGAACCCCCACAGAAAACCCCCCACTGAAAACAACAGCACCCAGGAGAAAGGGACCAGCAGATGCCAGCCATGTGCCTTCCCAACTGACAGAGGTGTTCTGGACAGCATCAGCCTTTTTTTTTTCCAAATAAACTCTAAATTTATTCAAAAATTTTAATATTTGAATATTAAATATTAATATTTAATATTCACTCTCCCCTCCAAAATATTTTACTATTAAAAAAAACTATTTTCTCAGCCACTGTACAAGCTGATAATTCCCTTTCTTTGGACCAGCCCTAACCTCTCAACCTTCTTTCTCCCTCCACCTTCTCTCAATATGGCTATAAGTTATTTTGTAAAACTCTTTGTCCTCCTCTCCCCTCACACCATGTCCCACTGGGAGTGTTTTCCTTCTGAGTTCAGGCTCTTGGCTGCAGGTGAGGCAAGCTGGATTGTGTCACAAGCAGGTAATATCTGAGGAGCAGGAGAATGATTTGTTCTTCTGGGAGATTGGTTTTCCATCACATGGAGGATCACTGTCCTCTTTTCCCCACAAATGCCTATTCAGAGCCAAATGTCTGGCTTAACATTGTCCACAGCTGAGTAGTCCAGCCTCTTCTCTATTTCCCCAAGCGGAGCCAGGGCAGCTGGATCTGGAGACTGTCCATTTGTCTGCCTGTGGACGGTTAGAAACAGGAAGAGTGCACATGACTACAATGAGGCTTGACGGAGCCTGAATTATTCAGAGTGTGGACACCAAATGCCCAGAGGAGGAACTTTTGTTTCTTGGGGTAGACAAGGCCAGGGCTAGTCAGAATCACAAGAAGTAGCAATGTAGTAGAAAGGGCTAGCTACATAGGTCTGGAGTGAAGAATGGTCCTTCTGACCCAAACTCCCATGCATCTTCCTTCCATTCCCTTCTTCTGCAGGTCCTATGATGATTCCCAAAAGGAAGAAGACAGAGAAGAAAGGAATTCTGTTTTACTGATGGGAAAGACAGAGTGGACAGAGTATTTGGGATTGGGGAGCAGGCTGCTGGGATCTGTAGTGGTCACTGCTTCCCTATTCCATGAGGGAGACTGGGGCTGGAGCCAGGTCCTCAGGGGTTTCATAAGCTGTGTTCCTTGTCCTTCACTAATAAGACTGTGTGCTGGCCTCTTCTGAAAATGGACAAGACCATACGGTTCTCCAACTGTTTTCCCATCATCTTCACAGGGCTCCAAGCAACCTCATCCTGACCTGTGCCCAGCTAGTAGTTGGTACCCATGCCCCAGGCAAAAAGGTGACCATCCCTTGGAAACAGCATACCCTACAAGGTCCCACAAGTATTGAGGAGACATCAGGCAGCATGGGGATGAGGGGGCATGTGCTCGTCTCTTCAGCACCCTCCCCGAGGCCCAGCTGCTCATACCCAGCCCAGCCCATGCTATATGCCTTTCCTTCCAAATCCATGCAGACTGCAATGTGCTGGCCACCAGAAAGGCCCGCCCAGGGCTTGAGTTCTTGAAGGATGTCAGATCTAGGGTACAAAGTATGATTCTGCACCTGGGGTTCCAAGCTTATGATAGTTGGAAAGGACAAAGTCATATATGTGACCCTCACATGAGAGCATCAGCCTTTCTTGAGTGAAGATAACCTCTTGCTGCTGCCTTAGTTTGGACATTTTCCACTAGAACTGTCAACTTGAAACATAATAAATTTCCTTTATAAAAGCCTTTCCATTTCTGATATATTGCATTCCAGCATCTATAACAAACTACTACAGATCTCTTTCATACAAGAGCCTGAAGTTCAAAGCAGTTCCATTATATGCCTAGACAGGAATCCATAAATGCCTTTGGTTTACACCAAGGGATGACTCTGCCATATGTTACTGTTGAAACCTGAAGAACTCATTATTAAATATATATAATTTAATCAAGAGACAAACACTAATCAGTAGGAAACATGAAACCTTGAAGTTATGAGGTTTTTTAATGTTCTTATTAGTAGAAGAACTGCTACAACTTTTCCTGAATCTATCCAAATGAAAATTAAGATAAAGGAGAAGCTTTAAAAGATGGAATGAGAATAAACATGTGGTCTTCAGAAGGGCTCTTCTCCCAGGCTAATAGAGAGAAACAAATCAGTATGACAGTCATCAGAACTGTCATGGTTTCTTCACACAGAAGAAAACAATTTTCAAGCTAAATTTTACACTCTTTAGTGTTCAATAAACTATGTGGTCATTCTACTGAACCAGGACCCAAATAAAAGCAGAAAATTTAGCCATTTATACTACAGCATTGGTGTACTTGATTCTGACAGATGCACACAGCTGACGAAATCACTGAAAAATATAAGTGGTCTTCTCAGGCCTTCCCAAGGGTCAACAAGTAGGCACAATCTTCTAAACAAGACTTTATGAGATGCAGCAGGGCCATGAATGAGCAATTGTGACAATATCACTTGTACTTTACTGGCATGAGTTAGAGGTTTAGGACTGAGACAAAGTGTGTTTGTGTATGGTTAGTTCTTTCTGTTTTATGTTGCATTTTGCTAAGAGAGAACAAGAGAAAAGGCAGAAATTAGGAAGGAAAAAAATGATGCCCAGTTTAGTTCCATTAATTCATATCTAAGCTCAGGCAGTGGCAAAAGTAGCTTTATTGAGGGATTCAGCATGATATGTGTCCATAAGTAGCACCACTTTCTCCTCCAGGTGCCTAAATAGAAAAGAGAAAATGCAACAGGCTCCCTGCTTCTTCATGCACTACAACATGGCTCAGTGGAATGAAGACTGTGGGTAGGAGTATCACATACAAAGTAAGCCCAGACGGCCCCAGCTTACACATATTACATAAATATCAATAGCATCCTCTTTCACTCTCAAAAGAATCTCAGGAATATAAGCTGTACAAGTACCGTATTTACAGAGAATGACTAGAATTTTGATGGGTGGAGCTCTGAAAGCGCGGTGACAAGCTAACCCACAGCATGAAAGTGAATATTCTCTGTGAGTGACACTGATAACAGCAATGATGGAAGGTGGCAACCCTCAGGGCCTTCATGCGCACTGGACGTCAACAGACCAGCTAGAGCAGAAGGCAATGTGATAACTGTTCATGAGTGTGTGGTGCTTGGGTAAATTCCCCCAAACAACTGGGAATTTTATGCAAGTCTAAGGCCGTCATTAGGGTACCCTCAGTGACTGATAAGGGCTAGGAAATCTCAGCCTATAGACATAGCAATGAAATACTTCACCTGGCATAACATTAGTCCATCATCTATCCTATCAACAACATATATATACACTCCTGGCTAAATTTAATGTAATTTACAAAGTATTTAAACAATTGTTAGGCATACTTCTCTGTCCTATTTTATCTTGAAAAGCAGACCCCTAGACTACACATAATGTATTTGCTAGTTCTGAAATAATTACAAGGTAAGAAAATCCTCAGCTGTAGCCATACAGGCAGCCCCACAGATTTGGGGCCTAAGAATGGTTGACCAAAGTGGGGTTGGAGAAATATAACTCTGGAACTAGTAGACAGGATCGATTCTAGGGGGAAAATATGGAAGTTACAGGAAAAGAGTTGTGAGGTTATTGATCTAATGGAGAGTTGAGAAGGAGGAAGTTTACCATGGTTTCCCTGGCAGGAAAAGGAAGAGACAGGGGCATTTCCAAGGAAAGAACTATGGAACAGTAAATAGCTGAAAGACATTAGGTATAAGACATGGGGGTGTTGAAAGAACTTCAAGGTCAGTTCCAACTGTATGCCTTGGAGCAAATCACTTCACTACTCTACACTTCAGTTCTCTCTGTTCCACTGGAGAAGATGGGTTTAGAACAACACTGTTCGATAGAAATATAATGCAAGCCACAAAGATAATTTAAATTTTCTGGTAGTGATATTTCAAAAAGGTAAGAAACATCAGATGAAATTCATTATCAAATTATATTTTATTTAATCCAATATTATATTCAAAATATCTTTTCAAATGAAATCAATATTTTTTAAGTTATTAATGACATATTTTACCTTATATATTTTGTACTAAATCTTTGAAATTTGATGTACTTGACACTGAGAGCACTTGTCCACTCAGATTAACCACAGATCAAATGTTCAAAGCTACATGTAACTGGGACTGCTGCAATGGACAGCACCAAATGATGGCTAAGGGCCTTTCCAACCACGAAATCTATAATTCTATCACACTTCTTTTTAGACCACTAAAGACCCAAATATTTTCAAACCTTAGAGTCCATTTTTAAAATTAGATATTCACAGACTATATGATAGTGCTGAATTTTTATTATGCAGTTACTTACATTGAATTCCGTAATAGTTTATACAAATTTGCAAGTTATAAAGTGCTACATTTACATAAATATGAAAAGAATGAATAAAAATACATGTGTCAAAATAATATAAATAAAGATACATGTATGTGCCAAAATAATATTTATTCTGTTTTTAAAAAGAAAGAAAACCTTAATGCTTAGTGTGCATATGGATTTTCAGACTCCCTGAAATAATTCTAGGCCCTGCAGTGTCCATGGTCTACAAGCTGGAACTGATACTCTAGAAGGGATACAGCTGTAGCTCTTTTAACGTTTTTTTTTTGTTTGTTTGTTTGTTTTTGGTGGGGGGGATGGGGTGCATAGTCCGGGAATCAAATCCAGGTCTCTCGCATGGAAGGTAAATATTCTACCACTGAACCACCCCCTACACCCAACAGCCATAGCTCTTTATTTATATGCCCTTCTATATTTGAAAAACATAATGACTTCAGAGTCATAAATTTTAAAGCCTACTTATTACCATGGCTACTTATAACAATAAATGATTTTTGCAGGCAGCACTGATGAAAATAAGCGTGTGAGCTTGAATCCGCTGTATATCCAGAGCTCATCTCAGTTCTAACCTATTGCCGATGTAGTCTCATTACGGGAGAATCGGGGTCACTGACTCCCTAACTATCCCTGTGGTGTTAAGAACTCATTGGGCACCTGCAGTGTGTACACTCCAGGCACTAAGGAAGCAGCTAAAATTAAGCTGCAAAGTAGTCCTCCAAACTCAGACGCTAATTCTCTATCAAACTTTTTCAAAAAAGTTCTGTCCAAGGGAATGGAAAAGAGTGAAGGGAGGAGATGGGCAGAAGTGTATATGTCTAGCCGGGAGGGATGAAGCAAGAAGGAAGGTAGCCGCAAGGTGCCTGATAGAAAAAGGTGGGTCCTAAGCAGAAAAAGGGATCACAGCTTCCTTATTGGTGACCACAATATTAGCAATTCATCTTAAAAATCATCTTTCCCTTCTTTAAAAGTTAGAGTACCTTGCTTTCTTAAAGATGCCAGAGCTACAGCATCCTCCGTGGTCAAGACAGTCTTCTGTGAATTGATTGGTTCACAGACCCACCCTCTGCCTGAAGCAACAGGTGGCTTTACAGGTATAGTTACCAGGCTGCTAATACTTCTGCCTTCCAACTTTGTATTATTGATACTTTATGAATGAGGTTTTTATTCAACTGTGCAGGTTAGTTAGCAGATGTTTTTCTAGGAGTCCTGATTCTATTTCCATGTATAATCTTTCTACTTTCAGGGCACAAGGTACAAGATTAATATCCCCTATGTGGTCCCAACAGCAAAACTGTAAATCTCAGTCCCAATATTCCAGAATTAGGGAATCAATTGATTTTCTACACCTAAGTACATGGGAAATGAGACAATGCTAATGAGTAGTTAATGATTTTTTAAAAACGTATATACTGAGGATGTAAAACTCTTAAGGAAATTGGTATATTGCTTTGCTTATATTGCACTGTGCAAACTGGTAATAGAAAACATTTGTTTTGCCATAACCTATCTTACAAAATTTTTATATTTTTTTATTTCATTTTTTTTCATATTTATGTTTTACTATCCCAATAATAAGGTCCTAGAAGCATAGGAATAAAGACTAGTTGTATAGAGCTATGCACATGCTTGAAGCATAAGGTATGATTTATTCTTTGCTAATCAAAGAAAATATAAACTATATTATTAAACATGACATAAAATGTGGTAATTTTTTCCAGTTAAAAAAATGGTAGAGCGTGGGCAAAGAAATAGCAGAGCATGTTTCTTGAAGATGATTGTATAATGATGGCTTTCACAAAATTTATTGGGGCATCACTCTGTGATTGTGAAAACTTTGTGTCTGATATTCCTTTTATCTATAGTATGGATAGATGAGTAAAAGATATGGATTAAAAATAAATAAATAATGGGGGAACAAATGTTAAAATTAAGAAGTATATATTGGGTAGATGGAAATACTAGTGGTCGATGAGAGGGAGGGGTAAGGGAATGCTATGTATGAATTTTTTCTTTTTTCTTTTTATTTCTTTTTCTGGAGTGCTATGTGATGATACTGTGAGCCACTGATTGCACACCAGGTATGGAATGTTTGTATGTTAAGAATGTATGTGCTTGTATGTTGTTGTATCAATAAATTTTTAAAAAATGGCAGAGTGGGAAGTTTTGCAAAATCATTCCCTCTGCTAGAAAAATGAAACAGCTGGATAAAGAGATTGGAATTAAATTAGCTGGTAGCCCTGGAACCAGATGGACACTTACAATAACTATAGGACAGCCAGAGAAAGTGAGAGGTCACTGAGAATTCAACTTTTTTAAGTGAAAGCATGAACCAGTGGCCCCATTGCTCAGAATTCTAGGAGCAGCTGGCTGGGACCCGGCCTGGCCAAAGCAAACCTCCTCTTCTAAAAGCTACACCTTTTAGGGCTGTTTTTGTTTGGTGTTTTGTGTTTTTTTGTTTCTCCTTCTCTGTCTGGCAGTTTTCTGGTCTGGCAGATCCCTTAGGGCTCAGAATAGACTCTGGTCTTCATTTTAGTTCTTTTAGTAGCAGCAGCAGTTTCTGGCCTTACATCAGCATCTACCAGGACATAAAGAGCCAGTTAACCTATTTTTATTTTTATTTTTTCGTTGTTGGTTGATCTTTATTTCTCTGTTTTGTATTTTTGGGGTCTGTGTTAGTTAGATTCAGTTGTCAACTTGGCCAGGTGAGCATACCTAGTCTTGTTGCTGCGGACATAAGCCAATGGTACCTGAACGTCATTTGTTGCTAATTACATCTGCAGTCAGCTAGGAGGCATGTCTGCTGCAATGAGTGATGTTTGACTTAATTGGCTGGTGCTTAAATGAGAGAACACAACATAGCACAGCTAAGCAGCTCGGCATTCCTCATCTCAGCATTTGCAGCTCAGCCCGGGCCTTTGGAGATAGAGAAAGAAGTCACCCCGGGGAAAGTTGTTGGAACCCAAGGGCCTGGAGAGAAGACCAGCAGAGACCATCCTGTGCCTTCCACGTAAGAAAGGGCTTCAGTGGAAAGTTAACTGCCTTTCCTCTGAAGAACTAACAAAATAAATCCCCTTTTATTAAAAGCCAATCCATCTCTGGTGTGTTGCATTTCGGCAGCTAGCAAACTAGAACAGGGTCTGACAGATCTGTAAGGGGCAAGCAGGGATACTGATCTACCTTTCAGCCTTGAAAACAGCAGCTCTGGCTTCTCACTGGCTCATAACGAGAGACTTGGAGAGTCGATTCTTTTTATGTCTTGATTTTGTAAAGCAGGGGTGTTTTGTCTGTTAGTCTTTCTTTGTGTCTTTTTCCTCTCTCTTTGCTTTCTTTTCTTTTTTTTTTCTTCTTATTCTTAATCTAGTGGGCAGAAGAGTGGGAAAAATTAAAGAAGAATTAAAGAAGGCCGAAATAAATGGTAAGACATCCCAAGTTCATGAATTAGAAGAATCGATATTTTTAATATGTCATATTACCCAAAGTGGTATACAAAATCAAAGCAATACCTATTAAATTCTGACAGTCCTATTGCAAAAATGAAAAAAACAACTCTCAAATCTATATGGAACTGAAAGGGACCCTGAATGGCCAAAAAAAATCTTGAAAAAGAAAACAGGGTTGGAGGACTCACACTTCCCAATTTCAAATTGTATTAAAAAGTGATAGTAATCAAAACATTGTGGTACTGGCACAAAGATAGACAAATAAGTCAGTGGAATGGAACTGAAAGTCCAGAAATAGACCCACACATCTATGGCCAATGGATTTTTGACAAGTGTGCTAAGTACACGTAATAGGGAAAGAACAGTTTCTTTAACAAATGGTGTTATGAAAACTGGATATCCAAATGCAGAAGAATGAAGTTAGACCTCTTCCTCACACCATATACAAAAATCAACTCAAAATGAATCAAGGACCTAAATATAATAGCCAAAACTATAAAACTCTTAGAAGATAGCATAAGGGCAAATCGTCATGACCTGGGATTCAGCAATGGACTCGTAGATATGATCCCCAACGCACTGGCAACAACAAAAAGCAACAACAGATGAATTTGATTTTATCACAATTAAAAACTTCTGTTCATCAAAGAAAATTATTAAGAAAGTAGACAACCTACAGAATGGGAGAAAATAGTTTCAAACCATATATCAAATAAGGCTTAATATCTTGAATATATAAAGAACTTTTACAATGTAACTACAAAAGGACAAACAACCTAATTAAATAATGGACAAAGAACTTGAATAGACAATTCTCCAAAGAAGTGTGGCCAATAAGTACATGAAAAAAATGCTCAACACCATCAGCCTTCAGGGAAATGCAAATCAAAAACATGAGATACCAATTCACACCCACAAGGTTGGCTATTATTTAAAAAATGGGAAATAGCAAGTATTGGGAAAGATGCAGAGAAATTGGAACTCCAGTGCATCATTAGGGGGAATGTTAAATAGTTCTATAATTGTGGAAAGCAACATTGCAGTTCCTCAAAAATTTAAATATGGAATTATCATTTGACCCAGAAATCTCACTTCTCATACTATACCCAGAGAGTGAAAATAGGGTCATAAGTAGATACTTGTATAGCCATTGTTCATAGCAGCATTATTCACAATTGCCAAAAGGTGGAAACAACCCAAGTGTCCATCAACAAATGAATGGTAAACAAATGAATGATGGTACATACCCATAATGGAATATAATTTGGCCATAAGAAAAAAATTAAGTTATGAAACTTAATGCAATACGGAAAAATTTTGAAAACATATACATTCAAATAAGGAAGACACACAAGGACAAAAAATGTATAATATCACTTATAAGAGATGACTAAACAAATTTACAGAGATAGAAAGCAGATTAGAAGTTACTGGGGGAGAGTCATGGGGGAAAGGGATGGAGAAATGTGCTTGTAAAAGTAATTTTTTTAATAAAATAAAATAAAACATGAAGAAAATAAAATAAATATACAGAAGAGGACAGTAAGTTGAGGCAGTTTGGCCCGCAATTTAAAATGTTTTGCCAGAACTTCTTCACAAATCTCAATTATTTTTCTTGGAGACATCATCCCTCTGTTTTCACTAAAGAGTAAACAATATTTTAAAATTTAAAAAATAGAAACAATAGATTCATATATGTTGAGATTTACTTTTCATTTTCTAAATAATTTTGAACTCCAGCCTAGGCTACATTTTATCATCTCTGATGGTGTTTTATGCCTTACACAGAACTTACGTATAGAAATAGTCAAAGGGAATATATTATCCCCATTTTATGGATGAAGTTATAGGACCTGAAGATGTTAATGAACATGTCCAAGGTAACATGGCAATGAAATAACAGAACTGAAAGTCAACCCAATGCAACGAGATCCTATCATCACTAACCAGAATATGTAAACTGTCTTAAAGCTTAGAATATAGGATACCTGGAGATAAAAGCTAGAGAAAGGAGAGCAGTTACCTAATATGTACAGAATTTTAATGAGGTTGAACTTAAATGTTTAGGAATGGATACAGAGAAAGGTAGCTCGTAACTGGGATTATAAGTAACAGTGCTATATTGTAGGTGAATATGTTTGAAAGGAGTTGTTTGCAGTCATGTATGCCACTAATTAACACTATAAATATAAATAAGTTCTTGCATGAATTACATATATATGACACTTGTACAAAGAATTAATAATAGAGTGGTGTATGGGGGAAATTACACAAATTATACAAATTATATTTGTATGCAAACTACAGAATATAGTTAATACTTAATATTCTTTCAACAGTAGCAGGTGTACTACACCAAAACTAGGGGTCCATAACGGGGGGGAATAAGGCATATGGGGTATTTTGAGTTTTCTTTTTTTATGTCTGATATATTCCTTTTGGAACAATGAAAATGATCTAAAATTAAATGTGATGAGGATTGCACAACTAAGGGGTGATATTGTGAGACATTAATTGTATATTTTGGATGGAATATATATATGTGAATATATCTCAATAAAATCTGCAGATTCAAAAATAAAACAAAAAACAGTGCTGCCTAATATGAATATATCTCCAAACAATATGTTGCTCAGCTTTACTTGGTTCTGAGATTTATAAAAACAGCATCGTACAGTGTGTTGTTGTCTTTTGAGGATTTCTTTTTTCTCACTCAATTTTATGTTTTCAGGATTCATCCTTTTTGTCACACATAGTAATAGGTCATCCATTTCCACAGCTGGACAATATTCCATTACATAAATTTTCCAAAATTTACTTATTCATTAGATTGTTCATGGAGATATGACTTGCCCCCAATGTTTTTTTTTTTTTTTTTAATTTGCATATGGGCAGGAGGCACCAGGGATCGAACTCCAGACCTCCAGCACGGCAGGTCGGAGCTCTGCCTGCTGAGCCACGGCAGCCACCCCCAATGTTTTTCTTTAATTCAAGGAATACAACTATGATTCATCTTGTAAATATCTTCTTGTGCACATGTGCAAGAATTTATCTAGAGTGTCTGCCTAGGGTGTGGGATTTCTGACTCAAAATACAGAGATATTCAGTTTTATAAAATACAATCAACTTTACAATGATTATATGGATACTTTATTCAAATATGCCTATAGTTAATCTAACTAAGCTATCCATTTTTGGCGATTCTTTTTTTGTTTTTATTAATTTTAAAATTTTTTTTAAAATATAACAACAAACAAACACAAACATTCTTAACTTATGATCATTCTGTTCTACATATACAATCAGTAATTCACAGTATCATCACATAGTTGCATATTCATCATCATGATCATTTCTTAGAATATTTGCATCAATTCAGAAAAAAATAAAAAGACAACCTAAAAAAAATTCATACATACCATACACCTTACACCTCCCTTTCATTGATCACTATCGTTTCAATCTAAACTTATTTTAACCTTTGTTCCCCCATTGTTTATTTTTATTCCATATGTTTTACTCATCTGTTGATAAGGTAGATAAAAGAAGCATCAGACCCAAGGTTTTCACAATCACACAGTCACATTGTGAAAGCTATATCATCATTCAATCATCCTCAAGAAACATGGCTACTGGAACACAGCTCTACATTTTCAGGCAGTTCCCTCCAGCCTCTCCATTACATCTTGACTAACAAGGTGATATTTATTTAATGCATAAGAATAACCTCCAGGATAAACTCTTGACTCTGTTTGGAATCTCTCAGCCATTGACACTTTATTTTGTCTCATTTCAGTCTTCCTCCCTTTGGTCAAGAAGGTTTTCTCAATCCCTTGATGCTGAATCTCACCTCATTCTAGGATTTCTGGGAATCATGTCCTATGTAGACAGGGGGAGGGCAGTGAGTTTCCTTGTTGCCCTGGAGAGAGAGGCCACATCTGAGCAACAAAAGAGGTTCTCTTGGGGGTGACTCTTAGGCCTAATTTTAAGTGAGCTTGACCTATCCTTTGTGGGGTTAAGTTTCATATGAACAAACCCCAAGATTGGGGGCCTAGCCTATTGCTCTGGTTGTCCCCACTGTTTGTGAGAATATGAAGAATTCAATTTGGGGAAGTTGAATTTTCCCCCTTTCTCACCATTCCTCAAAGGGGACTTTGCAAATACTTTTTTATTCACTGTTCAAATCACTCTGGGATTTATTGGGGCATCACTCTGGATAAACCAACAAAATCTCATGCCCTACTCAAGGTTCCATGTACTTATGGTATTCAATTAAGCTGTCTACATAAGTTATATTAGGAAATGCACTAGTCAAAATATTAATCTTGTACCAAACAAACATTTTTTGCTTTAGTCTCACACATAAGTTAAAATTTTAAAATATCAATTACCATCTATTTTCAACACACTGCAGTAATGACTTTCCTTTGTTCTTCCTCATGCAAAAACATTTTTTAAATTTGTACATTTAGTCACTATCATTATACACTCTAGGCATTCCTAGATTATACCATCTCAGTCTTTATCATGAATCTTCCTTTCTGATTTCATTTGTGCCCCCAGCCCTCCTCCCTCTATCATTCTCACATTTAGCTTCATTTAGTGTTTTAACATAATTGTATTACAGTTAGTATTGTGCTATCCATTTCCGAGTTTTTACAATCAGTCCTGTTACACAATCTGCATCCCTTCAGCTCCAATTACCCAATATCTTACCCTATTTGTATCTCCTGATGGTCTCTGTTACCAATGAAATTCTCCAAGTTTATTCACTAATGTTAGTTCATATTGACATATGTGAGGCCATACAGTATTTGTCCTTTTGTTTCTGGCTAATCTCACTCAGCATAATGTCCTTAAGGTCCATCCATGTTGTTACATGCTTCATGACTTTATTCTGTCTTACAGCTGCATAATATTCCATCGTATGTGTATACCACAGCTTGCTTAGCCACACATCTGTTGATGGACATTTGGGCTGTTTCCATCTCTTGGCAATTGTAAATAATGCTGCTGTAAACATTCGTGTGCAAATGTCCATTTGTGTTCTTGCCCTCATGTCCACTGAGTAGATACCTAGCAATGGTATTGCCAGATCATATGGCAATTCTACACTTAGCTTCCTGAGGAACCGCTACACTGTCTTTCACAGTGGTTGTACCATTTGACATTCCCACCAACAGTGGATAACTGTGCCTCTTTCCTTTCTCCACATCCACTCCAGTACTTGTCATTTCCTGTTTTATTGATAATAGACATTCTGGTGAATGTGAGATGATATTTCATCGTGGTTTTGATTTGCATTTCCCTAATAGCCAGGGATTTGAGCATCTTTTCATGTACCTTTTAGTCATTTGTATTTCCTCTTCTGAGAAGTGTCTGTACATGTCTTTTGCCCATTTGGTAATTGGGTTGTCTGTCTTTTAGTTGTTGAGTTGAACAATCTCTTTATATATTCTGGATACTAGACCTTTATCTGATATATCATTTCCAAATATTGTTTCCCATTGTGTAGGCTTTCTTTTTACTTTCCTGATGAAGATCTTTGATACACAAAAGTGTTTGATTTTGAGGCATTCCCATTTATTTATTTATTTCTTCAATGCTCTTGCTTTGGGTGTAAGGTCTAGGAAACTGCCTCCTATTAAAAGATTGATAAGATATTTCCCTGTAGTTACTTCTAAAAGTTTTATGGTCTTAGATCTAATGTTTTGGTCTTTAATCCATTTTGATTTAATTTTTGTATACGGTGTGAGATATGGATCCTCTTTCATTCTTTTGCATGTGGATACTCAGCTCTCTAGGCACCATTTATTGAAAAGACTGTTCTGTCCCAGGTGAGTTGGCTTGACTGTCTTATCAAAGATCAATTGCCCATAGACAAAGGGTCTTTATCTTAACACTCTATTTGATTCCATCGGTCAGTATATCTATCTTTATGCCAGTACCATGCTGTTTTGACCACTGTAGTTTCATAATATGCCTTAAAGTCAGGTAGTGTGAGGCCTCCAACTTCATTTTTCTTTCTCAGGATATTTTTAGCTATTTAGCTTTAGCTATCTGCACCTCCAGATAAATTTGGATATTGGTTTCTCTATTTCTGAAAAGTAAGTTTTTGGGATTTTAATTGGTATTGCATTGAATCTGTAAATCAATTTAGGTAGAATTGACATCTTAACTATATTTAGTCTTCCAATCCATGAAGACTGTATGTCCTTCCATTATTTAGGTCTCCTGTGATTTCTTTTGACAATTTCTTGTAATTTTCTTTGTATAGGTCTTTTGTATCTTTAGCTAAACTTATTCCTAAATATTTTATTCTTTTGGTTGCAATTGTAAACGGATTTTTTCTTAATTTCCCCCTCAGATTGTTCCTTACTAGTGTATAGAAACACTACAGATTTTTGAGTGTTGATCTTGTAACCTGCCACTTTGCTGTACTCATTTATTAGCTCTAGTAGTTTTGCTGTGGATTTTTCAGAGTTTTCAACATATAGTATCATATCATCTGCAAACAGTGAAAGTTTTATTTTTTCCTTTACAATTTTGATGCCTTGTATTTCTTTTTCTTGTCTAATTGCTCTGGCTAGAGCTTCCAACACAATGTTGAATAACAAAGGTGATAGTGGACATCCTTGTCTTGTTCCTGATCTTTGGGGGAAAGCTCTCAGTTTTTCCCTATTGAGGATGATGTTAGCTGTGGGTTTTTCATATATTCCCTTTATTATGTTGAGGGAGTTCCCTTCTATTCTTATCCTTTGAAGTGTTTTCAACAAGAAAGGATGTTGAATTTTGTCAAATGCCTTTTGTGCATCAATCGAGATGATCATGTGTTTTTCTGCTTTGATTTGTTGATATGGTGTTTTACATTAATTGATTTTCTTATGTTGAACCATCCTTGCATACCTGGGATGAATCCTACTTGGGCATGATGTATAATTCTTTTAATGTGTTGCTAGATTCGATTTGCTAGAATTTTGTTGAGGATTTTTGCATCTATATTCATTAGAGAGTTTGGTCTGCAGTTTTCTTTTTTTTGTAATATCTTTGCCTGGCTCTGGTATGAGGGTGATGTTGGCTTCATAGAATGAGTTAGGTAGCTTTCCTCCCTCTTCAATTTTTTTAAAGAGTTTGAGCAGGATTGGTACTAATTCTTTCTTGAATGTTTGGTAGAATTCACATGTGAAGCCATCTGGCCCTGGACTTTTTTTGGGGGGGAGATTCTTAATGACTGATTTAAGTTCTTTACTTGTAATTGGTTTGTTGAGGTCGTCTATTTCTTCTTGAGTCAAAGTTGGTTGTTCATGCCTTTCTAGTAAGTTGTCCATTTCATCTACATTGTTGTATTTATTAGCATAAAGTTGTTCATAGTATCCTCTCATTACTTCCTTTATTTCTGTGGGGTCTGTCATTATGTCTCCCCTTCCATTTCTGATCTTATTTATTTACATCCTCTCTCTTCTTTTTGTCCTCACTAAGGGTCCATCAATCTTATTGATTTTCTCCTAGAACCAACTTTTGATTTTGTTGATTTTCTCAATCATCTTCATGTTCTCAATTTCATTCATTTATTTTTGCTCTTTCTTCTTTTTTGATGTAGGCATTTAGGGCAATAAATTTCCCTCTTACCACTGCCTTTGCTGTGTCCCATAAGTTTTGATATGTTGTGTTTTCATTTTCATTTGCCTCGAGATATTTACTGATTTCTCTTGTAATTTCTTCCTTGATCTACTGGTTGTTTAAGAGTGTGTTGTTGAGCCTCCATATATTTGTGAATTTTCTGGCATTCTGCCTATTGTTGATTTTCAGCTTCATTCCTTTATGATCTGAGAAAGTGTTTTGTATGATTTCAGTCTTTTTAAATTTATTGAGACTTGCTATGTGACCCAGCATATGGTCTATCCTTGAGAATGATTCATGAGCACTTGAGAAAAAGGTGTATCCTGCTGTTGTGGGGTGTAATGTTCTATATATGTCTGTTAATTCTAGCTCATTTATTGTATGATTCAAATTCTCTCTTTCTTTACTGATTCTCTGTCTAGATGTTCTGTCCTTTGATGAGAGTGGGGAATTGAAGTCTCCAGCTATTATGGTAGATGTGTCTATTTCTCTTTTCAGTGTTTTCAGTGTTTGCCTCGTGTATTTTGGAGCATTCTGGCTCAGTGCATAAATATTTATGATTGTTATGTCTTCTTGTTGAATTGTTCCTTTTATTAATACATAGTATCCTTTGTCACTTTTAATTATTTTACATTTAAAATCTAATTTGTTGGATATTAGTATAACTACTCCTGCTCTTTTCTGATTGTTATTTGTATGGAATATCTTTTCCCAACCTTTCACTTTCAACCTATGTTTACCCTTGGGTCTAAGATGCATTTCCTGTAGATAGCACATAGATGGGTCCTGTTTTTTAATCCATTCTGCCAGTCAATCTCTTTTGATTGGGGAGTTTAGTCCATTAATATTTAGTATTATTACTGTATGGGCAGTACTTTTTTCTACCATTATGCCTTTTGGATTTTATATGTCATATCTAATTTTTCTTCTTTTTACCTTTTCTGATAGTCTTCATTTCTACACTCTTCTCCACACCTCTCTCTCCTGTCTTTTCTTATCTGTCTCTAGTACTCCCTTTAGTATTTCTTGCAGAGCTGGTTTCTTGGTCACAAAGTCTCTCAATGATTTTTTGTCTGAAAATGTTTTAATTTCTCCCTCACTTTTGAAGGACAGTTTTGGTTGATATGGAATTTTTGGTTGGCAGTTTTCTCTTTTAGTAATTTAAATATATTATCCCACATCTTCTTGCCTTCATGATTTCTGTGGAGAAATCTATGCATAGTCTTATTGGGCTTCCCTTGTATGTGATAGATTGTTTTTCCTTTGCTGTTTTCAAGATTCTCTCTTTCTCTTTGACATCTGACATTCTGATTAGTAAGTATCTTGGAGTATGTCTATTTGGATCTATTCTACTTGGATGTGCATGCTGCAGTTCTTGGATCTGTAACTTTAAGTCTTTCATAAGAGTTGGGAAATTTTCAGTGATAATTTCCTCTGGTAATTTTTCTCCTCCTTTTCCCTTCTCTTCTCCCTCTGGGACACCCAAAACATGTATATTCATGCGCTTCATGTGGTCATTCAATTCCCTGTGTCCCTGCCCATATCTTTTCCTTATATTTTCTTTTGCTTGTCAGATTTCAGATGTCCCATTCTCCAGTTCACTAATCCTATCTTCTGCCTCTTGAAATCTGACATTGTAGGTTTCCATTTTTTTTCATCTCTTCTACTGTGCCTTCCATTCCCATAAGTTCTGTGATTTGTTTTGATTTCTTCTTTTTGTTCATTCCTTGCCTTCTTTATATCCTCCCTCAAATCATTGATTTGATTTTTGATAAGGTTTTCCATGTCTGTTCAAACATTCTGAATTAATTGTTTCAACTCCTGTATCTCATTTGAATTGTTGTTTTGTTCCTTTGACTGGCTATTTCTTCAATTTTCCTAGTATTATTCGTTATTTTTTGCTGGCATCTATGCATTTAATTACTTTAATTAATTTATTCTGGAGATGGTTTTCATTTTTTTTCCCTAGGATTTTCTTGCTGGATGACTTTGTTGTCTATCTGTTCTCTGACATTCAGTTCAGCTTATTCTAGTCCTCTAGCTTAGGTTTTGTTTACTAGATCAGATTTTTGCAGTTGTTGTAATTTTGTTTCTTGCCCTGCCTATATGGTGCCTTTCCCCTACACCTTTGGAGGGTCTACTTAGGTATTGTAGACCCCAGTCAGATTTTCCCAGACCAAACTGGTCTCCTCTCAGGAGGAAAGAGTCACCTGCATCAGTTTTCCCTTAGGATGAGACCCAGCAGATTAAAAGGCTTTCCTATGAAGTCTGTGGACTTTGTGTTTTTCATATCCTGCCCAATATGTGGTGCTTTTCTGCCTGCAGGTCCCACCAGCATAAGGTGATGCAGTACCTTTAACTCCAGCAGACTCTCCCAGCTGGGGGTGTGGTGGAGACAGAGGAGAGGTTGTAGGCTGGCTTTAATCGCTTCACTTTTCCAGACCCTGGGGTCTGAATTCCTTGTGTGAGGGATTCCACCTGAGCTGGGCCCCACCCCTCTTCTGGGGAGGGCACAAGCTCCACACAAGCTCTCAAACAAGCTCAATTCTTCCTATGCCTGGGGCAGTGGAGCCTGAGAGCCTTGCAGCTGTATCCAAAGAGTAATCAATCAGTAGCAACAGCCACAAAAGAGAAAAAGAAAAATCCTTTTCAGAGCAGGACCCCATTCCTCTGGTTTGCCAATCAAGAGCTTAAGTTGGTACGTTGCTCTGTGTATCTCCAGGTCCTATGTGCCCCCTCCTTTCCTACAGGGCAAAAACCAGTGATCTCCTCTTTTACTCAAGGTTCAGCTGAGCTGGGGGCCTATTTTTAGTAGTCAGAATTTGTTAATTAATTCCACAATTGGAGTTTTGTTGTGCTCAGCCCCTGCTTCTGGCAAAGTCCCTTTCCCCTCTGGGAAGCAACCTGTGGGGGGAGGGGAGCCAGCTGCCATGGCTTGGGGAACTTACGGTTCTAGGGGGGCTCGCAGCCGGTCCAGCTGGTCCAGATTGATGTATGCTGTGTGTCTGGTCACTGACGTAGTCCCAGCAGTTGTTCTGTATTGTTCCTGGCTATTTACTAGCTGCTCTGGAGGATGAACTAAATCCCACACCTCACTAAGCAGCCATCTTGGCTCAGACCATTTTTGGTGATTCTAAGTATATTATTTGTTTTCTTAAAGAAGTTAACAAAAAAATACAATCAAATTGTTTTCAGAAATGGTTCTACCAATTTATACCTCCACCTGCAGTTAAAGTTAAATGGTGACAGTATTCCTCCATCTTTGAATTATCAGATTTAAATTTTTTTCCCAGTTTGGTGGGTACAAAATGGCATTTCATAGTCATCTTGATTTCCATTTTCCTGATTAATGAGGTTGAACATAGCTATGGACAACTCTCTGGTCTTTTGGTCTATTTTTCTATTAGTTTGTTTGTCTTGTTCATATTGATTTTTATAGTTACTTCTTTACACTGAGTACTATTCTTTTGTTGGTTATAATTATTGTGAATATCTTCTTCGAAAGTGTGGCTTGATTTTTTTCCTTTCTGTACAGTGTCTATTAAAAAGTAAATGGAAGTTCTTAATTTAAGGTAGTCATATGTATTAATCTTTTCTTTTATGATTAGTACTTTTTGTACCTTTGTCTAAAAAATCCTTCTCTATACAGTGGATGAAGACAGTCCTCTATATTCTCTTCTAAAAATATTAAACTTTGCTTTTCACATTTAAAAAAATCCTATCAACTTTGTTCTACACTCCCTCCTTCCTTCCCTCCCTCTCTCCTTCCCTCTATCTTTCTTTTTTCTTTCTTTCTTCCTATTGTTTTAACGATTTCTTTCCTTTAACATCTGGAAGCCATAAGAGTTTTCTTTTAATAGCTTATCAGAAAATTAAAAGGGAAAAGAAGGGAAGGGATGAGGAGGGAAGGAGAGGGGAGAGAAGGGAAAGGGAAGGGAAGCTTCTTGACTTATTTTTCCCCTCTGGCTTCTGCCCTTTTCTCTTCTCTTTATAGTAATGCTCCTTGAAAGTATTTTCTGCATTCACCATTTGTAATATTTTCCTTTCTTCCTCCTTACTCCTCTCCAGTCATATTATCTCCTCCATCACTTCTCTGATAGTGCTCTTGAGGCCACCAAGGACCTCCAAATGAACAATTTTCAGACATCAGCTTAGTTGATTTGTTAGGAGTATTTTGGTTGTTAGTCACTCTCTCTACTTTAGAACACTTTCTTTGCTAGGTTTCCAGACCACCAAATTCTCCTAGTTTCTATCTACTTCTCTGGATGCCCTTTCCTTAGTCTCCTTGGCTACTTTTTCTGCATTTCCCCAACTTTCATCCTTGGGGTATCCTAGGGCTTAGTTCTTGTTCTAGTTTGCTAGCTGCCAGAATGCAATATACCAGAAATGGAATGGCTTTTAAAAAGGGGGATTTAATAAGTTACAAATTTATGGTTCTATGGCCAAGAAAATATCCTAATTAAAGCAAGTTAATATAAATGTCCAATTTAAGGCATCCAGAGAAAGATACCTTGGTTCAAGAAGGCCAATGATGTTCAATGTTCCTCTCTTAGCTGGAAGGGCACATGGTGAACATGGTGGTGTCTGCTGGCTTTCTTGTGGCTCTACAAAAAGAGGCTCTCTCCAAAATGTTTCCTCTTTTAAAGGATTCCAGTAAGCAACTCCACCTTCAGTGGGTGGAGACACACCTCCAAGGAAATCATCTAATCGAAAGTTGCCACCCACAATTGGGTGGGTCACATCTTCATGGAAACAATCAAAATGCTCTCACCCAGCAATATTGAATGAGGATTAAAGGGCATGGCTTTTCTGGGGTCCACCATAGATTCAAACTGGCACTTTTCACCCTTTGGACCCCCAAAAAACATCTTTCCAAATGCAAAATACATTGATTCCATAACATAATCAGAAAACCTTAAACCTTTCGGTAGCAATACAAATCAAGTACAAAATTAGAGACAGTGTGAAATCTCATCAAGTCAGTTACAGGCATGGTCTGGACTCTGGCTCTGGACCTATAAAAACTCAAAACAAATTATTTGCTGCCAACATACAAAGGAGGAACATTCATAGGATATATATACACATTTCCATAGGGAGGAAGGAACACAGGGGTCACAAGACCCATACAATTTTGAAAACCTGCAGGTCAAAGTCCATTAGATTTCAAAGTCTGAGAGTCATTCATCCTTGGGGCTTTAGAAAGTGGCAGTCCCACCCTTTCCAAGGGCCTATGCAGAGGCCTGCCTCTCTCTGAACACAACCTTGCGGGACATTGGGGAAACCACCTTTTTCTCGGCTCCACTCTCTCCAAGTATCAGGGCTGCATCCAGGCTCTCTGCCATCTTTGGGCCACACACACAACCCCTGCATGTGGTGGCAGCCAGGCTCTCCCCAAACCCCAAAGAATGTGCTTCACCCTCTCCAAGGCCTGAGGCAGCATGACTCTTCCATGCAACCAGGTGGAAGGCCCATTCTCTGCCTTTGGGGCAAACTCACCCTCTCCACCAGCTTAGTTGGGTCCGCTGTCCTGACTCAAGGTTTCTTGACTTTAGACCTCAGCCTCCATGGTTTTGCCTCTGAAGTTATTTTTCCTCCTGTGTGTCCCTTCTCAGAACTCCCCAGTCCAGACTGGCAGTGACTCTGTTTATACAGGTCCCACAGCACTCTCGTTGGCTTTTTATGCAGTAGCCTTGGATCATTCCCATCAAACATAAGGAGTTTCCACAAATCCTTCCTGGATAACTCCATGTCCAATCCTGGATTTCTCTGAAATGGCTGACTGTTTCCACATTTGGTTAAATCCTTACACAGGGCACTATTCTCTAGGGTCTCATTTTCTGGAGGCCCAGAATTTTCCAGAACTTTAATGTTTGGTTTCTTTGTACCCAAGAGTTCAGTTTTAAGCTTATCTCTTTCCTGTCAATTGCACTATAAGCTGTGAGGAGAAACCAGGCTGCCCTTTTGACATTTAATTTGGAGCGCTCTTCTGCTAAATATCCAAGTTCATGGCTTTTAAAATCTGCCTTCCACCCAAAGCAACTAGTCAACTTTGCCTGATTATCTGCCATTTTAGAACAAGGAACACCCTCCTTCCATCTGTAATGACACATGTCTCATTTCTGTCTAAGGCTTTACCAGCAGTGTCTTTAGAGTCCACATTTCTACCAACAGTCTCTTCAAAGCATTCTAGGCCTTCTCTATCAAGCTTCTCACAACTCCTCCAGATTCTTCCCCTTATCCATTTAAAAAGCTGTTCCAACAGGTTTGGTATTTGCAAACTGCAGCAGCACCCCACTCTCTGGTACCAAAATCTGTTCTAGTTTCCTAGCTGCCAAAATGCAATATAGCAGAAGTGGAATGGCTTTTAAAAGGGGGAATTTAATGAGTTGCTAGTTTATAGTTCTAAGGCTGGGGAAATGTCCCAATTAAACAAGTCTATAGAAATGTCCAATGACAGGCATCCAGGGAAAGATACCTGATTGAAGAAGGCCGATGAAGTTCAGGATCTCTCTCTCAAGTGAGAAGGCACATAGCAAACACAGCCAGGGCTTCTCTCTCAGCTGGAAGGGCACATGGTGAACAAGGCATCATCTGCTAGCTTTCTCTCCTGGCTTCCAATTTCATGAAGCTCCCTGTGAGGCATTTTCCTTCTTCATCTTCAAAGGTTGCTGGCTTGTGGACTCTCTGCTTCATGATGCTGCAGCATTACCTGCTCTCTCTGAATCTCCCATTCTCCAAAATATTTCCTCTTTTATAGGACTCCAGTAAACCAATCAAGAGCCCCCCAAATGGGTGGAGACATGTCGTCACCTAATCCATCTTAACAACCACTCTTAACTAAATTACATCATCCAGGGAGATGATCTGATTACAGTTTCAAACATATGGTATTGAATGGGGTTTATTATACCTTTATGAAGTGGAATTTTGATTAAAACATGGCTTTTCTAGGGGACATACACCCTTTCAAACCAGCACAACAAGTATGCCTTTCTATCTTGTGCCATCATCCAGTCTCATGGCTATAAATGCTATGTCCTAATAACCACCATATTTATGTTCATCTGTGACCTCTCCTCTGAGCACCAGTCTTATGTTTCCAACTTCCTGTCTGGCATCTCAACTAGGATGTCTAATAAACATCTCAAAGTTGCAATGTCCAAAACAGAACTTTTGCTATTTTCACCAAAATCTGCTCCTCTCACAATCTTCCACATATTATTGGGTCAAAAAGCTTTGAATCATCCTTGACTTCTCTTCTTTCACACTCCATACATGCAATCCATTAGCAAAATTTTTTGGTTCTCTTTCAAAATATGTGCAGAATCCAACCAATTCTCACAACCCCCTCTTCTGCTACCCTGGTCCATGCCACTGTCATATTTTGCTTAGAATATTATAACAGCCTCATAACTAGATTCCTGTTTTTGCCCTTGCCTTGCTATTTTCAGAAGAAAAACAGAGTGATTCACTTAAAATATATCAGTTCAATCACTCTTCTGCTCAAAACCTCAATTGATTTCTCATTTCATTCAGAGTAAAACCCAAAGTCCTTACAAAGGAACAACCCTGCACGACCTACCCCCATTATTACTCTGACCTCCTCTCCTACTACTCTCCCCCCTCCCTCTCATCTCCTACTACTCTCCCTCTTCTTTACACTGGCCTGCCTGCTAATATTCTTCAAGCACACCATGCACATTCCTGCCTCAGGAAGTTTGCCCTTGTTTTCCCTCTTCCTAAAATGCTCTTCCCATAAATATCTACATGGCTTGATTCCTCACCTCTTAATATCTTTACTCAAATTCTATCTTCTTAGTGAAGGTTTCCTGAATATTCTATCTAGGATTTTTAACCATCACACCCGGTTTAATTTTCCCCTTAGTGCTTATTTCCATCTGATATACTATATATTTTTTCATATGTATTTTGTTCAGGGTCTGTCTCTCCAATTAGAATGTAAAGCCCTCTGAATGTAGGGATTTTCATCTATTTTGTTCACTGCTCTATCTCTAGCGCTGAAAATACTGCTAGGCACATAGTAGTCACCCAGTAAATACTGCGAAGGCAGGCAAACAGGCAGAAAGGAGGAAGGGAATGAGGGAAGGAAGGAACCTGGAAGGAAGTCAAGTAGGGAGAGGGTAATTGCGTCTCTCTCATTTATGACATTTAAGCGGTGGGTGGCATGAGTCTACCCCTTGCTTCCTGAGTGGATCTAGATAAACAGAAACCATCAGCCTCTAAAGAGCAAGTGGCACCCTCTTAACCAAATCCATTTTTAAATGCCCATGTGAACCAATTAAAATATGAAGTGGTTTCAACCACTGAGAGCTTTTTTCCTTAGACAACAAACTAGAAATACAGAGGCCAGTGCCCAAGCTGTCCCTCTACCTCACGCCGTGCTGAGCACCATGCTGGCTCTGGATAAATGTTAAATAACAGCTACACCACTTTTACTTCCCAAAACTAGGTTTTGATTTATCTTATTGCAGGTTCTGAGCATCTGGAATTTTCCCAAATGAACTAAAATTCTGCCATCAGTAAAACTACTGCTCATTACCTGTGTTAATTTCATCACTTTCTCTGCATTCAATAACCCCATCTGCTGCAATTCCAGCTGTGAGAAGGGAAAGAAGCAAGAGCCTGAGTCAACCTAATGTAGAGACTCTGTGAGGCAGCAATAGTTCTTCCATAGAGAAAAAGGAAATGTGTAACTCACAGTGGACAGTACTAGATCACCCTAATATAACTAGGCAAAATATACTCTTAGTTTTAATCAGATTTCTTTTCATTGCCACTCATTATTTTTAAAGTTCACATTTATAGAGCCTCAAAATTTCCAGTGCACATCACAGACAAATTCATTTTTATAAATAAACTTATTAGAACAGCTTTTGTAAAGCTCCAATAATTTCTTGCATAATAAAAGCAGATCCTGTATCCAAGGGCATATGACTTAATCCTCAGCAGAAAGCTGTCAGACCTAAACACCAAATTTCTGAATATGCATTTTAGAATTTTAAGGAAATGGAAGGCATAATGTGTCACACTGTGGATACTTAAAAAATATTAGTTCTCTCTCCATCACTTCAAGGGAACAGCCAAGCCTGGCCCAGCTCATTGTACTCTGTGACCAGGTTTCCTGACAGCTCCATTATCAGGAAGGCCATACCTGGCCTGCTATATACCATTCCATTCCTGCTATGTGCTGCCTTCCAAGGGGTTCCCAGAGGTTCTGGAAAGCTGCAAAAGTGGAGTTGGGACTGTGTTTTCTTTCCCTTTAGAAAGATAAACAGAATCTATTTGATTCAGGATGACACATCAGCAAGTTCAATTAAAATCTAATGGTCAAATATATGATTTGTTTCTGGTTTGTCTCTACTGTAAAGGGCAGAGCTATGTGAATAAAGGGAATGAGTGCTCTTGCAAGCTTTGCTCCCTGTCTTAGAACAGTCTCTCTCTTTTACAGCACCAATTTTTACCATCCACATCTCCAAACATGAAGTCAGACCCAGGCCAAAAAGAAGTATGCTCAAGTTTTCTTCAGCATAGGATTGCCAGTCATAATACAGAATGCCCAAGTTAGTTTGAATTTCAATAAACAACAAATAATTTTCATTATAAGCATGTTCCAAGTATTTCAAGGGGAAAATTTTTTCATGGTTTATCTGCAATTCAAATTTAACTCAGGATTCTGTACTTTTTTTGGCTAAATCTGGCAAACTTACTCCAGAGCTCCTTTCCTCCTCTTCCTCCTCCCACCCAGATTTTTTCTTCCTGAAACCTGGTGTGATGGTTAGGTTCTGGTCTCAACTTGGCCAAATGATTACACCTAATTGTCTGGTCAGGCAAGCACTGGCCTGACCATTGCTGCAAGGATATTCCATGGCTGGCTGAATAACCAGAAGACTGATGTATTAAATCATCAGTCAGTTGTTTGCATCTGTGACTGATTACATCTGCAATCAACTAAGGCAGTCTCCCACAATGAGATAATCCAACCAGTTGAAGGCTTTCAAAGAAGAGAGATTCTTTCACTACTTCTTCAGCCAGCAAGCCTCCTGTGGAGTTTGTCCAGAACTTTCACTGGAGCTGCCAGCTTCACAGCCTGCACCATGGATTTTAGACTCTTCCATCCCCATGATTACATGAGGCACCTTTATAAATCTCATATTTACAGATCTCTCCTGTTGGTTCTGTTTCTCTAGAGAACCTTGACTAACACACCTGGTCTCAGTTCAATTTAACAAATAGATGTGAGCTCAGCCAGGCCTTGAAGGTACAAAGACTTTAAGACAACTGTCTCTGCTTCCCAGAAGCTCACAGACAAGTAAACAGTTCATTTTCAAAACAGTATATTTAATACCACCAAAGGAAGTTTATACAGAATGCTATGTGTGGAGTCAGGGGGCGACGAGTAGGGCAGTCAATGACAGTCAAAGAAGGTTTCATGGAACTTCACAGAAGTAGTAAAACCAAACTGAGTCACAATGAATGAATATCATACAGAAAAAAATTGGCTGCGAGAGGGAAAGGGAGAAGAAAGAAGAACTCATTCAAAGGGAGCTGCAGAAGCAAAGGCACAGAAAGATGAAAATCCATGGATGTTATAGAAACTACAAATTGTAGTTTTACTGGAGTATGAAACATGGGACAGAGTAGCACTGATGGGAATTATGGTCCTATGTGCCAAGACGAGGGATCCTGCTACTGCAGAGCTCTTGAAAGATTTTAAGCAGGAGACTGATATGAGCCAATTGCTCTTTACATAATTTTCTTTTGATGGCATCATAAAAAATAGTTGTGAGAGAATAAAACTGAAGGTAGAATTATGTCTTAAGTAGTTAGAACAGGCTGGAGATGACGAGGACCTGAACTGAGGTTATAGAGAGAGGGAGAGACAGGGTTGGTAAATATTTATGAGGGAAAAAAAAAGAAGAGTGGAATCATTGATTGAATATGATGAGGAGGAAGTGGAGTGATTCAGAACTACCACAGGGTCTTTTATTGAATAACTAATCTATTGGTAAAATTCCAAACACAATGGGAGAATATTAGGGACAGAAGTAGCAGAATAGTGGGGGAGTGATGAGTTCAGTTTAGAGAAAATAATTTTGAGACTCTTATGAGACATCAATAAGGAAATGCCCAGTAATTATTTAAATATATGAGTTCAGAAAGGCAAGGTTAGTGTTCTAGTTTGCTAGCTGCCAGAATGCAACACACCAGAGACAGATTGGCTTTTAATAAAAGGGGATTTATTTTGTTAGTTCTTCAGAGGAAAGGCAGCTAACTTTCATCTGAGGTTCTTTCTTAGGTAGGAAGGCTCAGGGTAATCTCTGCTGGCCTTCTCTCCAGGCCTCTGGTTTCTAACAACTTTCCCCGGGGTGATTCCTTTCTGCATCTCCAAAGGCCTGGGCTGAACTGCAAGTGCTGAGATGAGATATGCCAAACTGCTTGGGCTGTGCTACATTGAGCTCTCTCATTTGAGCACCAACAAATTAAATCAAACATCATTCATTGCAGCAGGCATGCCTCCTAGCCGACTGCAGATGTAATCAGCAACAGAGGAGGTTCACATACCATTGGCTCATGTCCACAGCAACAGAACTAGGTGCCTTCACCTGGCCAAGTTGACAACTGAATCTAACTACCACAGTTAGAAATAAAGATGTGGTAGTTATCAGCACAAACAAAAATTATGCTTACCTATAAAGATTATGTTTACCTTGATAATATAGAAAACCCAAAATAATTGGTTTAAACAGAGTAAAGATTTATTTCTCTAGGCCAGAGGAAGATATTCCAGGGTTTGTAGGGTGGCTCCAAACTATTATCAGAAACCCAGATTCCTATCTTTCTACATCTCCATCCTCAGTGCATGGCTTCTATCCTTTAAGTCATCTACCCAATGTGGCCCCTCAAGCCCTATCCATCATGTCTTTGTCCTAGGCAGCTGAAAAAAGAACAAGGAACAGGAGAGGGCACTTTGTGGCAAACTTTGAGGAGCTTTCCTTTAAATATTACCTAACACTTCTGCTTGCAATTCCTTGACCAGGTCTTAGAAACATACCACCAATGTATGAGAGAGGCTTGGAAATATAATGTTTTAGCTGGGATCATTAACTCCCTGTATAAAATTGGTGTTCTGCTACTAAGGAAGGATGAGTAGATATTGGTTAGACAAAGAACAATCTCTGTTACATCATGACAGTATTAAGGAAGAACTTCAAGAAGGAAAATATAGTAGGTCAAGGCAGACCCAAGGAGAATGATTCCATTTAAGTACAGGAAAATGGAAGACCCTGAGAAGGGAAGAGAGTAAAGTGTGGAACCCATAGAAGGAAGTACCTATTCCAGAATTTTGAAAATTAGGGATTCATTAAGCCTTTATAATAGAATTTATATCATATTCTCATGAATTAAATGGATGTTTCTGGGTTATTTCTTTATTGACTATTAACATCTCCATTTTAGTTGTTGTATTATACATTTCCTTTATGCCTAATGTTTGTGTTCATTTAGCTTCATCTAAATAGGCACCTTTGAAAACTGTATTAGCTCCTTTAAAAAGCCATCAGTATATGCCGGAGCAGCAATTTATTAGATAGTGTTTTCACTCTGAGATACTAAAATAATTTAACTCTATGGCTCATCAAAAGTGTTAGGTTAATAAGAACATTAAAAGTAACAAGAGATGTCAAGATGGAATGCTTAGCAGAGAGCAGAAACAAAATTACAATGATATCCCTCAACAAAAGAGAATTCACTACTGAAAGTTGTCTTTAGAGCAAAATTTTGATATTGAAAACATATATTTCTCATTCACTTGGACTTCCTATGGAAAAAAAAAATCAGCCCCCAAGATATGTAAAACACAACTGTACTCTAGAGCCAAGTATCTACTGATAGGAATGAGGAGACAAAGGAAAGAGGAAAAGATATGATTAGTCATAGTACATTCTTGTACTCTTCTTTCTAGACAGAAAAAAGAAATTAACAAACTTGTCAATGAAAAGTAAATGGGGGCTAGAACATAGGCCAGAAAGGAGCAATGAAACTCACTATCATTGATCCCCACCAAAATTCAGCCTGTGTGAATTTTCAAGTATGATAACATTCCTTACATGGTCATTTGTCTGTTAAGGAATAGTGTCTTCCAACTCATCAAATATACTAATTGTTGATAAAGTCTCACACATCTGTAACTAAGTTGGCCAAGTATTTTAAATGTAGTAGAGCCATTAATCCTCTTAAGTCTTCTTTATTAGAGAGATGATCATCTATATCTCACTTTACAAATAGAAAAACAAACTCAAAAATACTATCCCCATGTGTGAGAAGAAAGCAATATAACTGATTTTTCCATCCAGAACTCCTTTAAGACTATGAAAACTATACAGATATTTAGAGATAGCATTAGAGCTCAGGATTTTTGACTCCAAAATATCAGTTCCTTCACATCCTTACAACATCACTTAATATGTATAGCTTGTGTGAATTGTCAATATTCAACAAATCGGGGAAATGCACTTAGCACCACAAGTGTACTGAAGCATAATTTTATCTCATATTGATTATTAGAAAGCATGTTTATGCATCAAAGTTCTTCAGAAGCATCATCATGAGGATCATTACACTTGTGGGTGCATGCAGAGACACTTAGATAAAGCTCTGATTCAGGCTGTCTCAAGAAACAGAGAACACATTATATTGTAATCTTATGCTCCTATTTAGGACCTTGCTATGTAACCAGGGATCTTATAAAACTTATATCAAGAAACATAGCTCAGCTAAAGCTTTTCTTAAATTTTAAGGTACATGACTGATTTAATGAATCCTCCTAGATAAAAATTTGCAATATGGTTTCTTCTTTTTCCAGTCCCCTCCCTCATTGATTGTCTTTCCATTTTTTATGATGGCACAATTATACCCTCTCCAGGTGATTTACCGATACAGATTTTTTCATGTCAGAGGCAGATGTACAAACAAGTCCAATATCTTCCAAATTGATGTTTTCCTTAATTTCAACACTAACAAGATCATTCATGCACATTGGGTTACTTTGGGCATCTTCCACCCATGCTGATTCCAAAATTACAGGTTTAATACCAGTTCCATAGCCATTGTCACAGTCCATGGTAACTGTGTTGGTTCCTACTGCTACTGTAACAAATTAACACAAACTTAGTAGCTTAAAATAGCACTAATTTATTATTTTACTTCTGGAGGTCAGAAATCTGAAAAGGAACTCAATATTTTATCAGGGTTGCATTCCTTTTGAAGGCTGCAAGGACAAATCTGTTATCTTGCCTTTTCCAGCTCCTAGAGGCCACCTGCATTCCATGGTTCATAACCTCCTTGTCCATCTTCAAGGCCAGCAGAATAGCATCTTCAAATATCTCTCTGACTCTGGCCCTCATTCTCCTTTGTTTATAAGGACCCTTGTGATTTTGTTGACTCTTCCTAGATAATCCAGAAAAAGCTTCCCATCTCAAGATCCTTAATCATATCTGCAAAATTCTTTTTGTCACATATGGGAATATATTCACAGGTTCCAGGAATTAAGATGTAGACCTCTGTGGGGTGCCATTATCTGTCTATCATAATAACAAAGAAAATTTGATGAGATCATCTAACTGGATCATCTCTCCACTGCTTACAGAAGAAATTGTATTATTGTGAACAACTTTATCATTCTATTCTTTACTAAAGCATGACATTTTATTATGCCAGTCTCTTCAGATAGTTAACTATCTTCTAAAAGGTCTTAACTTATTTCCATAAAAACACACAGACAACACGGCTTAGCATGTGTGCTAGATTGCTAGCTGCCGGAATGTAATACACCAGAAACAGAATGGTTCTTTAAAAAAGGGGGAATCTAATAACTTACTAGTTTACAGTTTTAAAGCTGAAAAACTGTCCCAATTAAAGCAAGTCTATAAAAATGTCCAAATTAAGGCACCAACAGGTTACTTTCACTCAAGAAAGGTCAATGAAGTTCAGAATTTCTCTCTCAACTGGAAAGGTACATGGTGAATATGGCGACATCTGCTAGCTTTCTCTCCTGGCTTCTTGTTTCATGAAACTCCCCCAGGAGCATTTTCCTTCTTCATCTCCAAAGGTTTCTGACTATGTGGACTCTTATGGTTCTCATCACCCTGGCATGGCTCTGCTGCCTTGGAATCTCAAGCCTTTTCAAAATGCTTCCTCTTTTGAAAGATTCCAGTAAACTAATCAAGACATCCACCTGGAATGGGTAGAGTCAAGTCTCCCTCTAATGAAAGGTTAATACCCAAAATTGGGTGAGTCGCATCTCTGTGGAGATAACCTAATTAAGTTTCCAACATACAGTACTGAATAGGGTGAATAGGGGTTAAAAGAAATGGCTGCTCCCACAAGATTAGATCAGGATTAAAACATGGCTTCTCTAGGGTACATAATCCTTTTAAACAGCACAACATGATTCTTAAAATGTGGAGCCCTATCCCAGAAAACCTAAAACTTCTGTTTTGCAAAGTCAAAGGTATGCCTAAGCACAATATTCTACCATATAACTAAGGGTCTTAGGACAGAAGCTAAAGCTTTATATTGCAGTTCTATACATTGTCCACAGAATTGGTCAGTAACCAATTCCTTTTAATAAAAGGAAAATAGAGTTACAAAATTTTAAAAAGATTATTAACTTTGCTTTCAACCTTTAGGAAGGTGAGAGAATCTATTCTGGCTTTAAAGATATCCAGAGAGGTCTAATTTTTATGAAATGACATTTGTGTGTGTATTTGTGTGCATAGTTTGTTTAAAAGATCTCCAGAGGAGATGAAATAATTTCCCTCACTAACCTTTTCAAATAGGAAATAGCTTTGATTTTCCTTATACTGACTAATCTCTACATGGCTGTCAGAGGATACTATTAAAGTAGAAGGCAAGAAAAAGAGGTCAGAAACCTATCCTGCTCCTCAGAAAAGCAATAAAAAAAGAGAAGAAAATACCAGATCAGTTCTTACTAGTCTCTTCTTCCTGGTTGCAAGAGAAAATCTCAATTTTAGGAAATATGGATTTTAGTCCTTTTTAACCAATTTCATTCATGTCCAAAAATACCTAGCATTTTTTTTAAATATACATATATGATCAATGAAATGGACATAAACATAAATCTTATTTTAAATGTCATTATCTGTATTCTTAGAATCAGAGATGAAGTATAGTGTTTGGATAAGAGTAGGACTCTAGTAACTAAACCATTTTCACTGTCTACCAACTCTATGGTCATGGGAAAATGACTTAACCTTTCTCAACTTCGTTTCCTTATCAGCAAAGTGTAGACAACAAGAGAACCCATTTTACATGGTTATTGTAAGTGCTTAATTCAGTGCCTGGCACCTAGAAAGAATTCAGTAAATGCTAACCATTATTATCATTATCTAAAAGTTACTCCTGGTGCTGATGGAGCAACACATTGTGAACATAATAAACAGCACTGAAGTATAATATCTGAATATGAGTAGAAAGGAAATTGTTCAGTTGTATATAGGGTAACAGAATACAAATTTTTTAAAATCCATGGAACTACACTACACAAACTATGAATCCTGAGTTAAACCATGGGCTATAGTTATAGTATAATTAAAATAAAATGTGCTTTCATCAATTATAGAAAAATTCTACTTCAGTGCAAGATTTTAATAATAGTGTGTTACATGGGAATCCTGTATTTTATGCATGATTGTTCTGTAAACCCAAAACTTCCTTAATAAGAAGAAAATAAGAATGCATATGAATCCCAAACTCAATCCTACAATATGGAATAAAGTTAAAAGGCTGCATGTGATTTTGTGGGTAATTAGGCAAATATTTATTTTTTCAAGTCCTATTTTGGCACTTCAGAGCCTCTTCTTCTCAATTTAATCTTCTCATTAAGAAATCTACTGAAAAGAACTTTTATCAGAGATTTCATTGCTTTAATGCCTTAAACAGAGAAAATAAAGAGATATAAAAGAACTGAGAGGTAAAACTTCAATCTCTTTCCCAATGAAAACTGCTTTCTTCATTATTATTAAGGAATTAACCCCTTAAAAGTCTTAGGATCACAAAAGCAATTACCAAACAATGGGGATAGGTTAATTACAAAAAATAAAGCTGATTTGTTTCTTATTGACATATAATCTTGTACGGTCTCAGAATAAAATTAATACCAAATTCAATAAAATGGTAGAAAAGAGGTCAGACATATAGCAAGAAAGCAATTAGCACGATTACAAAAAAGGGAAGGAAAAAGGAAGGCAGAGAGGAAGGAAAGCAGGGAAGGAGGGAGGGAGAAAGGAAAGTACTGACCTTTGTTCTCCAGAGACACCAGAATATACATGATCAATCATGTCCTTTCTTGCTCATCCCAAACTCTGCCTTCTTCAGTCTCCCATTTCCCATGCCCAACATACATACACACACATTACAATCCAGACACAATCCGGTCTTAAATTCACTGGATTTATCCAGGTATTGATCTTGGATGTACAATCAGTCCCTGAACAAGCTATTCAAGGTTCTACATTTGCACTTGACTTGTTCTGCCAAAAATAACTTCCTCTATAACAAAGATTCAAATCTATCTCTCCAGCAAGCATTACCTGACTTTTCAATGGTCCATTCATACAAATGGATGTCATCATTCTCATCCTATGCTCTACTTTCCTGGAACATAAAAGCAGTCCAGAAAGCAATTATATGCTTGTAGAGAACCTATTAGTTTGGGAGGAAAAAGGTAGAAAGATGCTATAAAAAAAGGTAGAGGCAGCTTTAGTGAATCTTACCTGGAACAGACTCCCAGGTAAGATTAACCTAACTGAGCCAGTGCTCTTCTACCCAATATCACTATTAAGCTTACCCATTTGTTTCTAAGTGTCCATTGGCCCATAGGAATAGGCAACTTCAATTAGGTCTAAGGATAAAAGATAGTCTCTGGCTCATAGGTAGAAAAGGCCAATACTTCTGTAGGGTTATATTTGAGGTGTACAGATTTTCTTCCCAAAATATGTTACTTACCTAATAGCTGTAACTTAAAAAAAAGAAAGAAATTGGGTAAATTTACTTCATATGATCAGGCGAATATTCTTGTAATCATTTTATTTTCTAAATTAAAATTTCCAATTTTGAGCATCACCTTTCAATCTATACCTGAACCCCTCCTCCTGTGTGAGGAGGCTGCAAACTCTACCCCAAAGTCTTTCTTCCCTTCTCACATAGAAATAAAATTGCAACAAACCACATACCAGCTTAAATAGAATGCATCTCCCTGCCTCCATTGCATTGCCTATGATCAGTGTGGCTCAGTTCTTACCAAAAGAAAATGAGCAGAAGTGATAGTACTATTTCTTGGCCAGCATCTTACCAAAGCAAGGATACCTTCTACACACTTGTCTCCCTTCCTTCAAAGAGTGTATAACTTTGCTAGTGCTACAGAAAAGCAATGTACCAGAAATGAAATGGCTTTTAAAAAGGGGATTTAATAAGTTGTAAGTTTAGAGTTCTATGCCTATAAAACTGCAAATAAAGGAATCCAGGGAAAGATACCTTAATTCAAGAAAAGCTCATGAGTCTGGAACACCTCTGTCAGCTAGGAAGGCACATGACTGGCACCTGCTGGGGTCTTTGACTTACTGGTTTCAAAAAGCTTCCCTGGAGGCATTTTCTTTCTTCATCTCCAAAGGTCTCTGGCTGCATGGGCTCTGTCACTTCTGCTCTCCAAGCATCTTCATCAGCTGTGCTCTGCTCTCTCCAAAACATTTCGTCTTTTAAAGGACTCCAGTAAACTAATCTAGCCCCACCTAGAATGGGTGGAATCACGTCTCCATCTAATCAAAAGGTCACACCCACAATTGGGTGTGCCACATCTCCATGGAGATAATTTAATCAAAAGTTTCCACCTTACAGTATTGAATAAGCATTAAAAGAAATGGCTGTATCAACAAGATTGGATCAGAATTAAAACACGGCTTTTCTGGAGTACATTATAGATTCAAACTGGCAGAGAGAGCAAGCAGGACACTGTGGAGGACCAGCACACAGAAGACCATACCCTGTGGATGAAGATCAAAATGGAAGGAACTTGTGCTACTCAATGTTTGTGAAGAAGCAAAGCTGCCTAGCAAACTAGCTTCCCTAGTTACATGGGAGAAAAATAATTTATCTTATTTGAGCCATTGTATTTTAGGATCTCTTTGTTGGACTAGTTTAGTTTATTCTAATCAATATATCCACAAGCTCTAATATGCTCCTCCTATAGGGGAGGAAATAACTGATTTTCAAGAATCATTGATTTAGAGGTTTTGAGGAGATATGAACATCTGGATTACTTTCACTTACCTCTGGAAGCCTATGATATCATTTACAGAAACCCAACCACCTCTCAGAGATGCCTGTACTGCTATTTCTCTCTTTTCTGTAGCTTTAACTTCTCTCTTTAACTACTTCACCTCTGCGTTTGTATATGATAAGAATTTCACATTAAAAAAAAAAAACTTTCAACCCCATAACCTCTAGAAGTAAACTCTCTCTTCTTCATTGACAAAACTCTTCAAAATATTATCTAATCTCACTATCTTTTCTTCAATTCCTACTCAAGCATGCTATCTGGCTTCTGACCTGACCACCATCTTGAGTCTAAAACCTTATCCTCTTCACTTTAATGGTAATCTCTCCTTCTTGAAACCTGTTTATCTCATCTTCTGTGAATCTTTCTCTCCTCATTTTCCTCTACTTCTCTGGCTATTCCTTGATAGGCTTCTATGGCTTCCTCTCCCTTTATCTGTCCTTGAATGTTAGGATAACTCAGGACTGACTCTTTCCTCACCCACTTTTCATTTGCTTGATTTCTACTACTCTTGTGTCTCTCAAATGGATAGCTCCCATGAACTTCTCCCTTGAACTTCTAGCCCTTTGTGCAATTATTGATTGTCCTTTGAATGTCCAGATGCACTTCAATTCAGATATGTCCAAACCTAAATTCATCTCCACTGACCCTCTCTTCACAAAAACCTGGTCCTCTCTAACATTCTGCCTATCATCAATATCACCCCCCACTTACACAACATGTATTGAATCACTAAGTCTTGAATCCCCTGACTCTCTTTACTTCTTTCTATCTCTAATAAGTCTCTCTTAATTCAGACAGTACATTAAAGTGATTTAGAAGTCAGATTGCCTGAGTTAAAGTCTCAGTTCCACCTCTAAATGTGTGACATTGGACACATTTCTTAACCTTTCAATAGATCAGTTTTCTCATTTGTAATATGGAGATAATAACAGAATCTACTTTATAATCATAGGATTAAATAAGTTATAATACATAAGTACTTAGAATGACGTTATTGTTAGCCATCATTATCTCTTGCACAGGTTACTGTAATAACCTCTTAATTTTATCACCCTGAATAATTATTTCTCTTTCTCCAACCCTATGGTGCCATTTCTTCTTAACCTTCCAGTGGCTTCCCATTGCCTTATGATAAATCCTAACATAAAATAATCCCTAACACAGTTTAAAAGGCCTTTCATGATCTGACCCTGCTCCCTCTCTAGTTTCTTGCACTCTATACTACTCCCACACTCTGTGTTCTCATCATTTTGACCCTGCTCAGGCTCCTATAACAGCCTATACCACCCTAGGCATGACATTTAACACTATGAGCGGTCCAATTCTCTACTCTTTGCTCATTTCATCTAACAAGAAATTAAATGCAGATTTAAATGTTTAATTAAAAATGCTTCTGCAACAATATAGTGCTGGCTTTCTATTATGGTTTTCATTTTAACAACATTGATTTCCAACTGCTGCCTCATTGGTCCTGCTTTGTAGGTGGGCCAGGCAGAATCTTTGCCCTCTTTCAGAAGCTTCTACTTGTGCTGTGATAGTCTCGAGAATATCACTTGCATTTTGAGTGACAGATCTTGGACTCCTGCTTCTTATGTTCTGCAACTCAAAGAAAATTTCATTTCCTATTTTACATTTAGGAACAATTCCAAGGGTAGAGTGTCCTTGCTGTAGCAAGCTCTGACATGACCGTTATTCTACCTGACTGGTCTGAGGATATTTTGTACATTGTGGTGAGTGGAAGAGATATTTGAGCTATAAACCCCAAATCATTATGACCCTGTTTGAGCTCCAAAGTGTGGTGAAAACTCTGGGATCAAATTTCCAAGCATAAATTACTCTCTCTGCCCTTCCATCATCTTTAAGATGCCTGGGGAAAGTTTTGGTTAAGCTATTTGACAGCTGCATTCTCATTTCCTCTTCTATATTTTAAGCTACTTATTGTGCTTTTGTGGATTCACCTCCCCTTTGATATCTCTATATTTTTCCATGTAACTTTATGTTCTGCCACTGAGTATGCCTAATGCTTGGAATTTCAATTCTAATGATCCAGACTTCCTGTACTATTCATCTGAAGTAATATCAATCTAAGAGACTTCACAGTGTAGTGTCAACAGGTTCCGGAATCAGACTCGCTGAGTTCATCATCCTGTATCTGCCTTTTATTCCCTGTATGACCTTGGCAAATCTGCTAAACTCTGCCTCAATTTTCTCCTCTGCAAGATGGGAGTAATAATGGTATCTCATTGGATGGGTGTGAATATTAAATGAGTTAATACATGTAATATACTTAAAGCATACAAGAATATCATAAGCCATTATTTAAATCTCGAGTTGATATTACTTTCAGTCACAATTTGCAGATTAAGAAACTGAGGTGTACAGAGAATAAGTTAATTCTCCAAAAATTTTTCCCTGCCATAGCTGGGCTTAAACCTAGTGTATGAATTTCATTTCTGTGTTCTTTCCAATTGCTCTATTTGACCTGCAATAAAATTACGGGACGAGAAAGAATAAAGTTTCTTATACCTAGTGTAACTTTTTTTTTAAAAAAGGGAGCAATGTAATCTGGTAATTCCCTAAATTTATTCTCAGTTCTTGAACAAAGTTATTCTCTCTATGCATAGGACAAAGAAACATGGAAAAAATGAGCTTACTAACTCTTCTTCTCCTCAAAGATATGCTCTTAACTACATGGTAAAACAATTTCTAACATTAGATTATAAACAGAAATGGACTTGAATCTTAAAAATCAGGTGTATAGAGGCCTTTCAGTTCTCTACATGAAAAATGCTGAATAAAATTCCATCTTTTTTTTATTGTTTAACATGATGCCAAAATACAGTGTTCCTTCTAGGTTATATTCCCTGTTTCTAAACCCATTCATATTCAAAGTTGTAACTGAACCCTCTATTTTAACTCACACCCCAAGTCAGACAGCCTTGGGTTCATTTCATAGCTGATGGAATAACTAGGTTTTAGAACCCTTACTCTTTAGAGGCCCAAAATCAGAAGTTAGACGTGAATCCTCCTTCCCACAGTTTCATCCCCAATTACCCAATAAATACTAGTACTTTTCTTTTATTATGCTTCTTTTATCTCCCCTTCTCTTTCATCTCTCCTTCTCTTTCATTCCTTTTCTTACCATGTTAATTGAGGACATTATCAACTCACATTATCAACAGGTCTTGTGATCTTTCCCATTCCCTCTTCCCACTTCAACCTCTCACTATCAAAAAAAGAGTGGGTGATACAAAAAAGGAAAAGACACCCTAAAACCTTGTAACGAAGTTAAGAATATGACATTGAACATTCCTGAGGAAACTAATAGTGTGAGGTAGTAAGTGCAAGCAAAAAATGTAATGGGAAACCAGAAGAAAGAGAAATCATTTCTGGCTTCAAACATCAGGGAGGGGAAGGCTTCATGGAGGACATGATTCACCTGAACCTTGAATCCATCCATTCATTCAATCATTCATTCATTCATTCATTCATTATTCATAAATATTCATCCAATAAATATTTATTTAACACCCACTTTGAGCTAAGCATTATTTTTTGTACTAGAAATACAGAATTGAGAGAAAGAAAAAAAAAAGTACAAGACTCCCAGCCTTTTTGGATCTTACATTCTGGTAGTAGGAGACAGATAACAAACAAATAAATAAGTAAATTATACAGTATATTGGAAGTCAATAAATGCCAAGAAGAAAAATAAAGCAGGGTAGTGGATAAGAACTGAGGGATGGAAGGTCAAATAGCATGAAAAAGGAAGGACTCACTGAGGAGTGACATTTAATCAGAGATAAAGTACAAGACAGCAAACTATAGCCCACAGGCCAAATCCAGCCCATCACCTGTTTCTACATCGCCCATCAGCTAAGATGGATTTTACATTTTAAATGGTTAGAAAAAAATCAAAAGAAGACTATTTCATGGCACATTGAAAGTATATAAAATTTTAGTTTCAGTGTCCACAAATAAAATTGTATTGGCACATGGCCATGTTCATTCATTTTGATATTGTCTATGGCTGCTTTTGCAGTCTAGTGGCAGACACAAGCAGTTGCAACACAGACCTTATGGCTGTAAACCCTAGCTTATTTAATATCTGGCCTTTTACAGAAAAATTTGCTGGCCCCCCTGAGTTAAAAAGGAACTGAGAAAATTCATTTGAAAGTTTTTGAGATAGGCTCTACCTTCCAGCTCTCACAGAATTAGGTGGCTCATTTTGCTGGAACAGTCTTTTTGCCCTCATCATTTAATTCCTCCACTGGTAAAGGTGCTGACTGTTGAATTTTGATTTCAGCACTTTCTAACTCATTAACTTTGGGACAGTTGTTTAAGCCCTACCTTCATATCCTTATCCTTAGATTGAGGAAGAAAAAAGTTCCCATTCATAGGGTAGTCACAATGAATAAACAACAGTTTCTAAAGCATTTCCTAGAATAGTAAGTAGTAAATAAAGATCAATCACTATTATTAACTCATTTGGTGTCATGGTTTGAAGCTGTATGGACCCCAGAAAGGCATGTTCTGAAATTTAATCCATTCCTCTGTGTGTGGACCCATTGTAAATGGTCCTTTTGATAGGGGTATTTCAGTTAGT